>JANBVO010000084.1:0-54459 GCA_030052745.1 Pleurostoma richardsiae
GCGATGGGCTCGGCGAAACCAATGCCTCGCAGCTGGCGCCTGATGTCGTCGACGGCCTGCTCGTCCGTCCACTCGTCCCTGATGCGCTCCCGAAGCTCCCTCCTGAGCGTCTGCTTGGCGTTCCGGAGCTTGCGGCGCGTGTTCAGGTACCGCGCCGAGTCCGGCCGCAGTCCTCGGAGCTCGCTGGTTAGCTTCCTGACAAGGGGATGCGTGAGGACGGATGCCGACTGCTCCGCGGTCAGATTCAGCGGGATTTTCGTCTAGTTAGGGTACCCCAAGGTTGGTCAGATGATATTTCCCAGGCTGGCTTCTGTCGAAGACTTTCGCAAGAAAGAATTTCCGATCCCGTCAAATATGGCTAATCGCTCAGCGCGAACCGGCACGATGCCATTGTCGAGAGCCAGAATCACGATAATCGGTCTGATGATTGCGAGCCAACTTCGCTGCAGTGATTTAGAACTCGGGGTACGTATTCTCTCCTTTGTGCTCGTCTCTGGCACCGATCGAGTGAAGAACGGCTTGCGCAGGTCTTCAATTCTACCAATGTTGTCTGACCTTTATAGCTTTAGCATGGATGTCCTGCTTTCTCTCGACCCCGGTCCCCGCGATATTCTCTACAGAATTCGACGCAGCTCTGAAAAGCGCAGTCGAGTCTTATATGTCACCGTCACTGACTTGGCTGTCATTCCTGAAGAAAAAAGTACCCATGGACCATCGGTCATCGCAGAGCTGAGCAAGTTGACAGAATGGAGCGATTCTTGGACAACGTTACACGTCTTTAAGGAATGTGGCAAGATTAGGTGTGAGATGGATACGTTCTGCCCACATCGGCTGCCGACTGAGAATGTCCGCGATTTTTACCCTACATACGATATCCTTGACTTGAAGACGATCAACGTACTGAACCATCGAGTCTCCGAGGTCACCCTCAATGGACGAGCTTGCGTCCTCAAGATTGCGCGATTTGCACACGAGATGCCATCGTTGATCCGAGAAGTAGAAGCGTATTACCATCTCGCCGAATCGTCTTTGGCGCCGAAGCTGATCGGATACGCCTATGAAGAGACACCCGACCGCATAATTGGACTTTTAATTGAACACGTCGACGGTCGTACCGCAGAGAGTTCCGACCTCGAGTCATGCCAAAAATCTCTTCAACAGCTGCACCGTTTTCTCATACACGGCGATCTCTGCAGATACAATATTATAATCACACCCAACGGGCCAAAGTTCATTGACTTCGAGAGTTCCATTCTCTGCGAGACAACTGGCTGGACGAAGAGCCTAATGGATGCCGAAAGCTCTGGTCTGTCGGACAGACTGGCGGACAAGTCTGGATCTGGGCGCCCTTGGGACGTTCTGGGACGTTCTGAGATCTGCACCTAACAATTTCTTGATTCCCGACTCTGCCAGGTTGACCTCTCCCTTGTATCACCTCGCTTAACCGCTAGCTAGACAAGTCCTACATTTGTGCGTGGACACCTTTTGTTCACTGTATACCCAATTTCGACACCGCTTATCCTCCTGGTTCTCATGCACGGCGCATTTCACAAATTCGCTATTGATGCTATGCCCACACTGATAGCGGATCTGATACTGTGTACAGACGCTTGGTTTCGAAGGCATGCCGCCGGGTTCGGTAATTTGCTTTGTATCTATCCACTCAGCAGAGTTCTTCACGTCCGGGGGGTGGATTGTGTACAAGATGGTCAGGTGAGCCTTGGCCCTTTGGTGGAATGGCAGGGTCGCTTCTCGGCAGAGAAAATGTAGAGATAGTGGAGGGATTTCAAATACATCAAAACCCCTCATTTTATATCTGCTAACATCGTGCCTTGGCCGGACATCACATGCTACAACATGCGCACCAGTTATCACCTTGACTTGGGCACGGCTGTTACAATACTCTGGGTGCTCCCCTGAGGAGCACCTGGATCTATCTAGCACGTGAGGCGCCAGGCCTGGCCTTATATAAGGCAGGCCTGGCAGACAGATATCCCAGATAGAGAATCAAGCTCTTACCACCATATTACCTGCTATCCTGACTTGAACGTCATGCCTTAGTCTATGCAGACTCCCACGCAGTCAGTCATGACTGCCTGCGTGCTAACCTAAGCAATAAGCAGCCAACTTATTGTAGCAACGGCTTAGCGCTTGATGTTGACTGTGTTTAATAGAGTCCCTCTGCTTTTTTATCTAATACTAGACTAAGATTAAATTAATTTAATTTATTACTAAAATAAATTTAATCTAAATAATAGGGGAAAATTAGATTTATAAGTTAAGAATTTTTATAAAGTTTTAAAATATATTTAATATTATAAAAGTATTTTATATATTTAATAATAATTAATTTTATTCAATAATTTATATAATATTAATTAGTTAATATTAATATTTGATATCTTAAATTAATATTTACTATATTAAAATAGTAATCGAGAACACGCTGTTGCCCCCTCCGGGAATGGCGCCACTCTCCACACTTCCCATTCAGGTTTAGCGCTGCCCCCGGCCGCATCAAATTCCCTCGGTGTTGTCACGCTCCAGCATAAATAGATCGCTGCTCCCCGACGTCCCCTCCTTGTACTCTCGACTTCGCACTCCCCCATGTTCAACTTTTCCGCCGGCCACTCCTGCCGCGCGCTCTGATCTCATTTGCGAAACATCCTGGCTCTGCCCTGCGACGCTGGCTGCCTCTCCCTCCGGCCTCTCCCTCCCTTCTCGCCCTTTCCTCTCGTCCCCGTGCTGGGCTCTCTGATTCCTTCGAAAGCGCCATACTGTTGTGCGGCATCTGAGCCCTACGCTTCCTACCGCTCGTCGTCCGAGACCCTTTAACTCTCCCGTTCATCTCGATCTTAACCTCGAACTTCGACTCGACTTCCGACTCCGCTGAGCCATCAAGATCTGCCTCATTTCCTTTAGGACCCCCAACTTTTCGCACGTTGGACCTCGGGCTTCACGCTTATCCACTTGCCAGGGCTGCCCGCCATGTTCCTCCCTTCGTCCGTGAGGCCGACTCCGTGTCTGCCTAGCGGACCCTCGGCTCGAATCGCACACGCCCGCCTCTTCTGACCAGTCACGAAAATGCCGCGGGCGTCGAGCGGACCAATGGAGAGACACCAGGAGGCCTCCTGCCTTGCATCACTAGTCCATGACGTCTGCGCCTGCGGCTTGATCGTCTAGTTGGTCGGGATCGGACCGATTGCCAGCGCAACTGCGGCAAGACATGCAGAGGCGGATCACGCGGATGCAGGGTGCCCATCTGATTCAGCGACTGCCTGTTTCTAACGCACCTGCTATTGGTGGTGTTGCGAATGTCATGATCAGGAGAAAGCCCGAGATCATGCAGAAGGTGCAGGAAGGCGCCAGAAGGAAGAGACGACGCACCTGTATCACATCGGCTAGGCCGCCCTGGCCAATCTCCGGAGCCGCTGTTGGCCATGCGTCATCGACTCAGGGACGTGCTTCGCAGCGACAACGATCTCCTACGGGGGGTTGTTTCGCCAGCTGCACTTCTGTCTGTCTCGGCAGTTACATGATTGGCAGAGATACGAAGGACTGAGCAGTTTCCCGCTTCCGGTTTCCTGGCTCCAACGTTCGCGAGACGCAGGAAGCAGAGCAGAGGATCCGAGATGACGTGGCTTCCCTGGCGTTCGTGGTGCGTCACGAAGAACGCCGCAGGGACCTGAGGAGCCTTGTGACGGATCTGCACCTCCTGCCCATGATGATCCATGTCTGGAGTAGCAGCAAGGCAGATTTCGACTGTGGGAAAGTACTGGATAAGCTGAGACAGTGGCGATTGCCTGGCAGCTCGGTGAGATCGCGCCCCTACCGTTGGCGGTCTCGGAAATTACATGATAAGGAGAGGGTCCGAGAATCATGCAGGTGCAGCATTAATGATGAGACACCTCCGAAGGCGCCGTATCCATACGCGGTCAAGTCAGAGGCGTGATTCGCAGCGACGGCGTATCCTGGGAAGACCACCTTGACCGGCTGCCTCCTGGTCCTCTCGGCAGCTGCATGATTGGCAGATGTACGACGGAGGGAGGGATTGCGCTCCTGTCTCCTGGCTTGGACGCGGAGCATCGTTTGCAGCCGAGCACGATTATGGGCTGTAGGTGACGGGAGCAGTCTTTGCTGATGCTGTGAATGAGCCCGCCACCTTTTACGCACGCAGATATATTACTGTCGCCGTCCCACGACCATCGATGCCATCATGCTGAACTCGCACGCAAAAGGCTTCCAAAAGCATTGTTTCCGAAGTCTTTGGGATCTCTTGCAATCCGTCTGCTCCTCGACAGTGGCGATATGATGGCTAACGTCTCTCTTGACGCTCCTACGGCGGCATTTCCAAAGCCCAGAAGCCAAAATTTCTATGCTCAGAATGGTAAACCCTCTGCAGGAGCCTCCCAGAACGATGTGCTTCTAATCTCCAGCGATGACGAGTCTGATTACGGTCATTTCGAAGAAGACCAGTCTGACACCTCTTTTCCGTCCCTTGGGGAGCTTCCACTACCTGGCAGGCACCAAGGCGGTAAATTTTGCAGGGTTGTCGGGAGTGCGCACCTGAACCCTCCAACCCTCGGCGAGTCGTTACGCTAACACATTGAGCAGACCAACCTTTCAGTGCCACATCCAGTGCTAGTGGCGACAGCGACGCGAAGGAGTCATCAGCCACCGATGGAGCGGACTCACACAATGAAACTGTCTCAAGCTGGCAGCAGCAAAGACGTGGCCTAGAGCATCCTCCAGCAGCGTCATCTACACCAGCGCCTCTGCGGCCATGGTGTGCGTCGCCAGGTCCGTCCCAGGCCAAGCACGACCAGCTGGCTCAGTCAATCCCCATAGGCAATCCTCTGTGTGGGCCGGGGTTGGCAGCCGATCCCCAGGACACCACATGCGGCAAGATGGCCGAATTCGGTGCACAGCATTCGCACAGCTTGCGTCTTTCCGGCTCACCGTCTCCCTGGTCAAGGCTTCTTCAAACAGACCAAGGTTCGCCCGACAGAGTTGACAACGCCTCATGTGAAGGCAGCCAAGTACACGATTGCGACAATGCTATACGAGACGCGCTGGTTCGGGAGACACCCGGCGCTACAACCTGTGGACACGTGGTCGAACAATCACCTAGCTCAAGCCGAGAGACCACGTCATACCTTGAAGGCGAAGTAGAACCGTCGCCTGACCCGCAATGGGAAGAGAACCCACCTCGAGAGAACACGCCATGCCTTGATGCAGCCAGCCACGACTTGGGCGGCCAGAACGTCCAACAAAGTGGCTCTCACCTCGGTGGAATAATCGACAACGGAGCTGGGCCGCCTAAGGCGATGCGGGAGTCGACACGGACGCGGAGGGCGGTCTATCGTACCCGAGTTACCGACAGGCCTCGTGACACCTATTCGGACGACGAGGACTTGGGGCAGAAGTCTGACAACCACGGCTACGCTCGTGACGACACTGATGGCGAGGAAGACTACCGACCTACCTCACTTGAGGGTAGCGAGAGGGAGTGGGATGAGGAAGATGACTTTGGACCACCACCAAGCAAGCGTCGCAAAACCGTCTCTGCTGTTTCTACGACGCCCAAGACCGCTGCCACTCAGCGTCTTCGCTCGAGCGGTTTCGTCTCCCAATCGCGAAAGGTCCAGTCCCCGGCGCACGGCAGAAAAAGCGGTTCTCGGCGCAGCATTTCCAGTCCCCCATCTTCACGCGCGTCCCACGATGGAAAAGGCGCAGCGGGAGCCGTTTTCGCAAGCTTTGAGGAATGGCCACTCGAAAGCGTGTCGCTCAAACGCGTAACGGAGAACGGCATGACGACATTCCAGCTGCAATTCAGCTGGGACTCTTGCGAGCATGCCTTCGAAAGCCCTCGCCCCGAATGCCCGGTGAAGAAGCGGAAGTTGACCAAGCCAGGTCCCACAGCGAGAGTTGCCATTACGCGTGACGAAGATGACCTTGTAATAAAGCTGAAGGAGGTGGAGAAACTACGATGGCAGGACATCCACAAGAAGTTCACGGCGGCCTTTCCCGGGCGGAATCGGAGCGTTGCGACCCTGCAGGTGCGTTACTGTACAAAGTTGAAGCGGAGGCGTTGCGATGACGAGATGGGACGAGCCGAGCAAGGCCTACTCCACGGCGGTTCCCGCCGTCGGTCTTCTAAGGTTGGTTAACGGCGACGCGAGTAACGTGAGGGCTGATGGAAACATGGGGCAAGTCTTCCCTTTGATGGAGATAGTTACAACATCGGCACGCAAGAGAGCTTCATCTCCAACAGAATGCGCTGCTAAATCGGCCAATTCGCAAGACCTCCCTGGACGGCAGTTGGAGGTTTACGGGACTCACCCCGTAAAGACGGCCTGTTCCTCGGACACAACGTACTCCGACATGGCGGGCTTTGAACGACTAATGAGCGGACTGAAGAGGTAAGTGCTCACGAGGATTCGAATATTGCGGTATCCGCTAGTCATTGCGTCTGTTCTACGCTGGAAACGTCGGCCCACACTCATAGGGCTCGTGAACGGGAAGAGCACATTGACCTTGTGCTTGTCTGCGGCCCTGAGAGATATCCCGTCCACAAAGTCATCGTATGCAGCCAATCGCCAGTTCTCCACGCGGCTTGCACCAAGCCTTTCAAGGTTCGTGCTCGGACGGCTTTATATGATATCAATACAGCTGACACCATGCAGGAAGCAGCATTAGGGGAGTATCAACTGGTTGAGCAGTCGCCGGTGATTGTGCGGCTCACAAAGACCGCGAAGAGGGCTTTCGCTCTTTGGTAGCAAAAAGGACATTGCGCCGTCCAAGGCGCTGGATGGTAAAACGCTAAAGAGAGTACACCGAAAGGCGGAAGACTGGGCCGCAAAGCACGGCTCACAGTTCGCGCCAGCGAAATACGAACTCGTACACTTCACCAGAGACCCCGCGGCCAACAGCACAGCACACACGCCCTCCGCCTGCCGCACGCTACGATTCCGGCCTCGCCCTCCTGCAGATACCTTCGGCCTCCAGATGGACACCAAGCTTCGGTGGGACTATCACAGGGAGTACGAAGTTGAAGCAGAGGAATTGTGAGGAGAGAGATGGGAATGAGCCGAGCAAGGCCCACGGTTCCCGCCGCCGGTCTTCACAGATTCGTTAACGGCGACGCAAGTAACGTAGGGGTTGATCGAAACATGAGGCAAGTCTTAGTCTTTGATAGGAATAGCTACATTTGACTTTCATTGACTTGAGTGTCTCTGGTAAGGCTCATCTTATCATCTAGCGAGTTATATCAACACTGTTCGTCATTGCTATCTGCCTTTACTGCCACGTCCTCCGCCCGACTTCAGACAAACGAAACTAGCCTTAAAACCCCACCACAACCTCCACCAGATCTGAGACGCTGGGATGATAGATTCTGGTGAAGTGTGAACTGGGAGCAGATGTGACGTTCGATGTGAACTTGACAAGGCCGCAGACCCACGACCTCTAGATACGGCGTTAGAGCGCGGATGACTTAGCAATCACATTTGGGGCTATAAGAGGATGTATCAAAAGCTTTGCCGCCGAGAGAGTGTAATATTTAATGTCTGGATGTAGGCTAGGGAAATTTGACGCAGATTCCGAATCAATCATAAACGGGAGCTATAGATGTATAAATACTACTTCAGCGGTGAGAATGAAGCTGAGATGAGGATCCGCGAGCCCCTTCACATGATCCCCTCTGCAACTGGTTCCACCGAGAGGTCGTGATTGTTAACGAGTATGTCCCATTAAATAGGACATGTAAAGAACGGTACGGATTGAGTTGAAGCTTCCTTGGAGGAGCCTTCTCTGATACTGAAGCAGACTATCGATGACGACAGAATTGCAGCATTCTGCGATTGCGATTCGAACTCGAATATGGCAGGAGCTGTCGCATCCCGTTTTCAGCAACGACGATTCCAGTCGGACATCAAGGAGAGTGTGTGGAACTTCAGCCGTTGTCACTCGTGCAATAATGATGCTCTGTGCCTAGATCTTCGACCAACGCAGAAGCACCGCGGCAGCAATGACTGGCAGCACGCTTACCAACTCTCCCAGTCCCGCAAACTCTGGAGGAATCCTCGCGTTGACAAAGGCACCGGCAGCAAGAAGAACTGCGAAGGTGTTGTACACGAAACTCCACGCAAAGTTGAACTTGATGCGGTTGACGGATTTCCGACTTGCGTTCATCATGGTCAGAATACCAGCCAGGGAAGGACGCATGAGAACAACGTCCGCAGCGGATTGAGCAACATCCGTGCCTTCGTTCATATGGACGCCGATAGTAGCTTGCGCAAGAGCAACGGCATCGTTCGTGCCGTCGCCGCAGAAAACGACAACCGGCTTCTTGCGATCTGTGGCAGTACTGAGGAGAGTCTGGATGTAACCCTTCTTGTCGGCAGGCGAGCTTCGAGAGCGCACATTGTTACCAGGAATGCTAAGCTTGGATGCCAAGGTCCGAACGGCTCCGTCATCATCGCCAGAAACCACATGCACCGAGACACCACGCTTCTGCAAGGTTTCAACCGTTTCCGCAGCATCAGGTCGAAGTTCGTCCTCAAGTCCATAGACCGCCATCAGCTCATTGTCGATCGTAAAGCAGAACACAGTGCAGCCTTGAACAAGCATCGGCTGGACGAGTTCATGGTCCGACACATTCAGCCAGCGAGAGTTCCCAGCTCGAAGTTTCCGACCGTCCAGGGTGGTTTCGACACCTTTACCAGTCAAACTCTTCGGCTCAGGAACAGTCGAGGCCATGATTCCGATGTCTCTGAGGTGGACAGCTACGGCAACCGAAACCGGGTGTCGACTGTTTTCAACCAGACCCAGAAGAAGTGGAAGTTTGTCCTCGTCGACGCACTCGTGTCCAACAACGGAGAGCTTTCCTCGAGTCAAAGTCCCCGTCTTGTCAAACACGACGTGCGAAGTCTTATGGGCGACTTCAATAGCGTCCGCGGACTTGAAGATGATACCCCGTTCAGCCGCGACTCCGCTGGCAATCACAATGACCATCGGAACAGCCAATCCAATTGCACATGGGCAAGAGACGATGAGAACAGTGATGGCGTAGGTGATGGCCTGGATGGTAGCTTCAGATCCTCCATAACCACGGACAGTCATGCCCACTGCGACCCAGATGACGAACGTAATGATCGTCAATGCCACCACCACAGGGACAAAGTAGGATGCTACCCGATCTGCCAGGTCCTGTAACTTGGGCTTCGACAGCTTGGCCTCGTCAACCATCGCAGCAATGGCGTGGATGGTATTGTCACCAGGCAGACGGTTCAGCCGAACAGTCATGACTCCAGGTCCATTGATAGATCCAGCAATCACTACCGATTTGGAATACTTCTCCACCGGTCTGGATTCACCCGTGAGCATAGACTCGTCGACCTCAGAAGACCCGGTGACAACGGTGCCATCGGTCGGAATCCTGGTGTCTGGAAGAACCTTGAATGTGTCGCCATATTGAAGAAGTCGGGCGTCGATCTCACGTTCCGTTCCACTTTCTTTGTCGACAAGGATGGCTGTCGGTGCCTGGAGTGACCGGATAGAAATGGACTCAACAGCTCTTTGACGAGCGAGAGCTGCAACCCATCGGCCAACCATGATTAGAGTGACCAAGAGAGTGCTCGTTTGGAAGAATTGTCCAGTCGAAAGGGGTTTCCCTGCGATGAAGTACCCAAAAGAGACCACAGAAAAGATGTAGGCAGCACTGGTGCTCAAGACAATCAAGAGGTCCATTTCGACAACTCTGGAGAAAACAAGCGCCTTCAGAGCCTTAGGGTAGAAAGGTCCTGCGATAACAAATTGAACGATGGTTGCCAACGCGAGTGAAGCCGAGGAATAGGCCAACTCCCGCTCGGGAAGAGGAGCCCATGCCATGACAAGAACAGGAATCGCCAAGACAGCGGAGAGAAGCGTCATGTATCCAACATGACGAACATGCTTGCTGCCAGCCTCCAGCGACGGATCGCCACGAGGGGGAGCAAGTTCAATGGGTGGACCCCAGATCTTCTCGGCGAGGTCTCGGGCTCCCACAATCTTCGAGTCAAACGCAACTCGTACCGTCTGCTTGTCCACAAGCGCCATATCAATGACACCCTCCGGCCATGTCTGACTCATGAACTTTGAGGGCTCGTCGGAAACGATAAGATCTAGGCTAGATCCCTGGTTCTGAACTCTTTCGCACTTGAATTCGGTTGTTCGCTCCAGATGTTTCATGACTTCTTCCACCGAGCCGAGGCGAAGGTCGATGTTGAACTCAGCTCGTGAGAGAACCAGGCTCGTCCTCAGGTCTTTGACAGCGGGAACTGTAGCGAGAGTTCGATTGAGCTTTGTCTCGCAGCCAGTACAAGTCATGCCAGAAATGCTGAGAACAACATGTTCCTTGCCGGTACCCTGATTCTCTATGTCTGTGATGGCCTGAATCGGGGCTTTCTCAATCTCCAAACCAGGATCGGGCGCAGCAGAGGAGCAGCAAGCATCGGCGCAAGAGCCTTGAGGGCTGACCGGCCGCTTTTCTGCGCAGCGAGAGTCCGCGCAACTAGTTTTCGGAGTCTTCACGATATGCTGCTTCGGTGGCTTGCAGCAAGAGCCAGAGCAGGCGGTATTGGGGGGCTCTTTGGTGATCGTATTCTTAACTGTTCCGCAACAAGATCCTGCACACCCACTAGTTGGAGGTTCAACAGACTTGACCTTCGGACAGGACGAGTCGGCAGCTATGCTCTTGGTGTCATTGTCTTTGACACGCTTGTCTCCGGGATAGCAAGATCCGGCGCAGCCGACCTTGGGAGGGGATTCTTCGACACGGGGAGTCTCCGAGCAGCAAGTGTCAAAGCATCCAGTTTGGGCGACAGGCTGCTTCGCAGGCTTTTCGACGGAGCAGCAATATTTAGCGCAATTGACCTTGACGGATGGAGCCTTGGCGGGCTTGTCCTTCAAGCAACAAGAGCCAGCGCAGGCATCCGTGTAAGGCTTCTCGACAGGCCTGCCGCTTTCACCAGAACACTTTCGCAGGCGAAGGCGGTTCTGCGCGGCCTGGTCCTTGGTGGCGGGACCGCTGCTGATGCAGGAATCCAGCGAAGTGCGAAGAAGGGAGCGAGCAGACGACTTCTTGGAGCACTGCTTCCCGTCTAGCAAATGACGCTCGCGAATTTCACAGCAGGTTTCCTGGCCAAGAGCAACGAGAGCGCGGCAGATACATCCCAGGGCCTGTAGAGTAGCGCCATATCGGTCGAGGGCAGAGAGACTATGCTGGCCGCATGCCTTGCCGTTGGTAGCTCCACTGCAAGCTGAGGCGAGTTAGCAATCTTGAATGGCCTTCTCAAAGAGTGGCTACTCACTGTTTGTCTGAGCGGTTGGGCCGGGGGCAGCCGCAGCACTCATCTCGCACTCCCGCATAGCCAAGTGGTCAAGACAAGACGTGTCGCAGCATGGGCCGGCTTTACCACGGCAGCAATCAGGCGCGTCGGTATCATCATCGGTTTTGTCGTCCGCGCAGTTGCCAGAAGAGCAGCAATCATCCGATTTCTCCTGTGTGGGCTCTCCCTGACCCGGAGCCTTCGTGTCGAGAGGCTCAGCGTCGCCATCGCAGCAAGAATCCTGGCAACTGCTCGTCTCCTCAACTCCCAAGTCGGGGTTGGGCCTCCCGACGCTAGGCTCTTCCGTAGGGGACAGGGCATGCTCATTTTTTGGTTCCGCTGACATGATCTCCAATCGATTCGATGTTGCTAGGTTGTTGGTATCTGTTGCTAGAAAAATGGTCGTACGTACAATGGGATCTGCCCGTTCAATGAAAGGAGGGCTGGTGATTTAAGAGCCACGTTAGTCCGAATGTGGGTTCGGTCGCCACGTCGGAGTCTGCCAATCACAAGTAGGACATGACACACTCCCCCTAGTGTCTAGCCTCTCGTCGCATTGAAATGACTAGGCGGTAAAACCCGGATGGGCAAGGTCTTTTTCTCCACTACTGTGAGTTTTACCCAATCATGTCCGGGGCATGACAGGCATCGCCACCGTAAATCAAATCAATGCATCCGCATCGGGACAGCTCAGAAGCTAGGACGTGAGTGTTACCGACTGGGGTGGTATCCAATCATTGGGGGGCCATGACACGCTCCCCAGGTAAGCCGATGCCACTGAACCCCACTCCGTGGCGATGGTCTGGGCGACACCGCCTTCGTGATCTGTCACAACCATGACATCTCGATGATCTTGACCAAAACCAAAGGACTTGCCATGATATTTTACATCACGAACTACGCCACCAAATTAGACACGCCCATGTGGAAACGCCTTGTCTTCGCGGCTGATGTTCTTCGACAGCTTCGTGAATCTGCGACGCCGAGGAAGCCGAATCTTGCCGAACTGGATGCCCAGCGCCAGGCGGTGGTAAACGAAAGCCGTCAGTTTCTGATGAGGGCGGCCAACCGAATCTTTTCCGAGAGACAGCTTTCGGCCGTAGAGGTCTGCTACTTCCTGCTTGGCTATCAAACGGACTTTACTAACGTACCGCACTGGTCCTACATAAATCTGACCGCACTCTATTGGACCATTTTCCGGCGCTGGACACACCTCCGTCGCCAGGCCAGTACGCAAACTGACGCCGAAGAGCCGTCGGAGACAGTACATTTTCGGGACAGTGGCCGGACTTTATTGTATCTGGATGCCTACGCCTCTCGAGGCTCGGTTCTGAAGGACGTGTGTTTCTATGACTATATGTCTATGATTATCCTGGAGCGTCGTCGTAGCCGAGATGAGGATGAAACCCGTATTGCTCTGGAAGGTCCTCCAGAGTGCGACGGATGGATCCAAAAGCTTCGCCAACCCCCCGAGTACGCTGTGCCGATCTTTCAGGGATTCATTAATCCTATGCATCTGCACGGCCACAAATTCTGGGTCCTTGGAACCGGCAGTGGGCCATTTCCATATGCCACCGCCCAGGAGGTGCCCTCGTCGCTCTTGAACTTCCAAAACCCGCCCTATCGTGACACGTTCGAGCTTCCAGCGTCCGGGTGGGCTGTTATCCGGTATGTCTGCCTAAGCATAGAGGAATACCTCTTTCTCGATCGCTAACTCCAAAGATACCTTACGGATAACCCTGGGGCTTGGTTGCTACATTGCCATCTGCAATGGCACATTGCCGTAAATTCGAGGACCCCTGTCGCCTTTGAGCTATATAGCAGCGCTTACAGTCTGGATGTAGAGTGGTATGGCACTGGTCCTCGTCGAAGGTGATGACAAGCTTCCTGGTCTGGTCGGCAATTCTACGATAGAAGCATCGGTCGGCCAGACTCGTCGTACAGGCTATTGGGTTATTGTAGTGGCCATGACGGTTGCGTGTGTGGTCATTTAGCTGTCCGTCATTGCTTTGTTCCCATCCATGGTTTGAACTCTCCGTTTTCGGTGATAGAACGACGCGGTTCCTCTTGGGACATGGAGTAAACTGAACGGCACAGTGGAAGGTCATAGAATCCTCTTTTCTCTAGACTTGTGCGATACTTTGCCAAAGGAACTTACAATATCCTTCTTTTGGGCAGCTGCAACCGTATCGCCAATCTCCAGTTGTCCTCACATCCTTGTCCCACGTTTTTTTGACGGGGGCAACGGCATTATACGTGCATCACGGTGAGGCATAACACATCGCCGTCATTCCTCGCTAACTACAGATCTTCCATCGGCCAGTCCGTATGTAGCGCGGGGTCCATGGGATGTCAGCCCCCTTTTCTCAGGTGCCTTCTGATATCCGCGTTCCTCAAAACTTGTCGTGCTCAGTTGCTTCAGGAGGCCATAATGGTCTGCACCTTTTTCAGCGCCATAGCTGGGACACAGAGACGCACAGTCTCGCAGAAGAAGACTGATGGCTCAGGACCATCTGTTCAACATGTGCATGTAACTTTTCTGGAGTGTCACATAGTAGAGCATTTCAGCCGTCTTGGACACTTGTACCTATACACGCTTTCTTCGTTCTAGACAGTATTCCCGTAGTTTGTGTGAATGACTCCCCGGTTTCACTCCCCGATCCCCATATTGGGCGCACTCCGTTCATGGCTCCGAGGGCTATGAGAATATCCTTATGTAGCCTGGTACATGACAATCATGCCCATATCGCGATGGTTGAGAACCTGACAGTGGTGGACCCACATACCGGGGTTGTCCACCACCATGGTTAGCGATCTAGTCTGAGCAGGCAAGACGTTTATCTGTTACGATTGTTACTCTCGCTCTTTCATCATTGGGGTGCAGAGACTTACGACATCAACTCTCTGCTGAGCCCAATACAGTGTGTTGCCGTGCCAATGGGGCGTGTGAACATTGAGCACATTGCCCAACGCTTGCTATTGCGGGACTTAGTAGATTCAGAAGACGACGGTGAAGGCCAGACTTACAACATGCCACCGGGCGTTACTCCCTACCGTAAGGTTCAGGCCAAAGAGGTTTCCAAACATGCGGCCGTTGATGCTATGCTTCAAGTTGCTTTCTCTGAACCCCGGGTCCAACCGGTTAACTTGCAGCTCTCCTTCGGTGATGCTTGTCTTGTTGAGAGTGTTTTCATCGATATAATACGACTGGTTTTCGTCGACAATGAGAAATAAAGTCAAGACCTCTTCGGTCAAGTTTGAGCCGGCAGGTGCAGGTACATCTAGTGTGTGCCGCGCGAGTTCACCTGGCCGGTATACAATCGAGGCTCCCACTAGGCCACTGAACACATCTTGCGTTCCAGCAAAATCCGAGTGGTACGTCCAGGCCAGAGACGGAGGATCCAGAGGCCCGGGTCCGGAGCGTTCTAAACACGATTGCGCAGGTCAGACGATAATTCTGTGCAAGCTGTAATGGGGCATCTCACCAGGAACTTCCCACGTATAGGTCCACGTTGAACCAGGGGCAACGGCGTTGCCCCCAAATTCCTGCCCTGGCCCCGAAAGGCCCTCACTGTCCTTGGCGTACCGAAACCCGTGAGGGTGCATAGTGTGGTTGTGCGAAGCCATGTTTTTGAAGACTACTTTCACAGTATCTCCCACTTCCGCCCGAATGATGGGGCCAAGCATGCCCAGCCACTACAGACGGTGTTAGCAGATGACGCCAATCAGTTTCTACCACTACTTTACCTCAGGGCGTGGCGACTGTTGTGTGAAAGAACCATCCGTGTATTCGCGAAAGAGTGCTTTCTTATACACATGGCCAATCCTCTGACCGTTCCTGCCAGCAACAGCGGCTGCCTGCGGGGACTGCCCTATCTGCACGCCATTAACCATATCCATTCCGCTGGAACATGTTCCATTAGTTACAAATTGACTGGTGAGGGGCGGAAGGTGCTTGCAGGGCCTACCTAGGCATATAATCCCATTCTCCTTCTACGGCAGCCACATAATACGTCCTTGTGGTTCCATTCTGGTACGAGGCCGGGCCCGCAGCTGAAGCAGCTGCAAGCAGGTACAGGACCAATGTCCACGTGGATAGAGGCATGATCCTAAGTTAGGTTAAGGGAAGACTGGGGTGCTTGTGTGGGTGAGGGCTCGCAAGAAACACTTGTTAAATAACAAAATGTGAGATCGACTATCTGAGGAAAAGCGAGTCCCGGGAGGGGTGAGAGAAGAATAGGAGGCAGCTTTTGGATGCCGAAGTTTAGAAAATGTTAAACAGCTGGACGTCCATATTTCAGTTTAGGGGTGAGAACAACTCTGCCGGGATGCGATCCACGAATGGGTGAGAACAAGTAACAATTTCTCAGTGAAGAATCTAGTCGTGACGACATGACCGACTCTTCTAGCCTGGTTGTCGCATTCTCGACAAGATACCGGCGAACAGGAAAAGCTTGACGTCATCCCGCGGAGATTAATAGAATACTTCAAGATGTCGTCATGACTACGACTTCCGCGAAGCTTTTCTCAGGGAACAAGACATAGGTCATGATTTCGTCATGGTTCCGTCTTGGTTACATCCTCACAAAATCCAAGCCTTCAAGGTCATAAAACGGCTAGAGAAGCCATTTGACTCCTGACACGAATGCATGCCAACCGGATCACATACAAATATCCGCGAACCTTCTTGTTCACCAGATCTTCTAAGCAAAACCTGTACTTCTTGAACTAGAGCTCGTCGTCAAGATGGCTTGTGATTGCGGTTCGTCCTGTGCTTGTAGCGGGCCTAGCTCCTGCACCTGCGGTCAGGGTTGTTCGTGCAAGGCATGCGGAGTCAGTACAATCAGATTTCCAACTCATGGATACCTCGCTTACATGATTAGAAATGATTCCAATCAGCACCTGAACGAAATGGAGTGAAAAAGCAGTACGGGGTACTGAAGACTGCTTTGGACATCAGTCATTATAACTTTGGTACGCTGTCGGATGAAATATGTAACGGCTTGGTCTGAACGAGTTAGACTTAGAAGTCAATATTATTTCGCTTCTGAATTGCCGGGTCCTCGGTACTACTGCATTTCATCGGCTATAAACCACATTTGTCCTTGTAGTCTGCAAGGCATTGCCTTTATTATGGCAACACAAGTAGTGATATTCGACAGCCAACCAAAACAGACGGTAGCAAAAGTGACAGTCAAAGTTTTGAGAGCAGATAGTACAGTCAGCATGGCACAAGGCCTCCTGGTAACCCAAACCAGTGGCGGTCTTCCAGCCGAAGCAGCGCCGCGACGAGACGCTCCAGACCCAGACATGCGCCGCCGTGAGGAGGGACACCCAAGTCAAACCCGATCAGATATTCCTCTATCTCATCTTCGGCTATTCCTGCATCCCTCATGCTCGCCCGGAGTTCCTGCGGGTCATGGATGCGTTGACCGCCGGTGCAAATCCGCTGTCCGCGGATAAAGACATCGAATGAATTGGTCCACGCGGGGTTTTGGGCAATTTTCTGTATGCAGAAGGACCGAGCAGTTGCAGGGAGTCTGTCAAGGATGTAGTAGTCACTGTCATATCGTTCTCTGACCAACTCTCCCAGGCGTTTCTCATCCTGGGCGGACAAGTCCATTCGCTCCACATGTAGACCGTCTTCCCATAGCATCCCTAAACCCTCCTCATACGGGATTATTATTGTCTTGTTGGGCCATACGAGGTCGTGGCTCGGCCATCGCTGCCTTAAAGTTTGGAGCTCGCCCATGGATTGTACGGCAGTGAAGGTAGCCTTCAGGAATCCGTCAACAACTTGTATGAGCTCGTTGTACGTATTTGAAATGGCCATCTCGATGTCAAGGCCGACGTACTCGGCCAGATGCTGGCTAGGGCTGGAGCCTTCAGCATGGAAGACAGGACCTATCTGTAAAGGGGTATGTCAACGACATACTTACTTCAACTACCTTTTCAAGACTCACTTCATAGACCCTCTGAAAACCTGCGACTATTGCCATTTCTCTCGCAACGTGGGGACCGTGAGTCAAGGACGGTTTCCCTCCGAAGTTGCAGATATTGAGCACTCCGGCACCCGTGTCTGCTGAGGCCTGCAACTTCGGTGTATGGATCTCGATGAAATCCTGACTTTCGAGAGTTCTGCGGAAGGCCCCGACAACGGCGGCACGGATGCGGAACAGAGCATGGTTTGTGGGATTGCGGCGGGCCAGCGTGCGGTCTGAGAGTCGCTCAGGAGCAGCGCTTGACGGGTAGCAGTTGTCTGATGTTGCGTCACGGCCGGAATTAAAGAAGTGCATAGAGAGAGGGCCTTCAATATCGGAATGATCAGTAGGCTCCTGGGCGTTGCGCAAGATGCTGGCGACTTCCCCTACCTCGGGCATGTCGACAACCTCTGTCATCGTGGTTAGTCACGAGCTTCTAGGGTCCGCGCTTCAGGCCATCTTGGCACACCGTTGCTGATGTCTGACTCTGCACCTCCCTGCTCGGCCATCAGTAGATTGGGCGGCCCGTTTGCTCTAGTTGTGTCCAGCACTAACAGCGGTTTATTTAAACATTTGGCGCGAACGGTTGGAAGTGCAGGGGTGATGGATTGCACTGTTCATTGCCTTCATCGGAGAAAATCCCAAGGTTCCTGAGCGCTTCGGTCTTTGTTGTAGGCCTTGGCAATATGTAAATTATATCGACCGTTGAGCTGCGGTCGCACGCCGGACGCTAGCATCGATCATCTGGAGGAGGGTGCAATTGATTGATTCTCTCTCGAATTGCCCAGTAGAACCCAATGCCATCGACAGGCTTTAGTTTAGACAGTAGACCTATACCCATACTTATAACCTCCAGAAAAGCAAATAGCATAGCTACTCTCACTACTAAGCATTTACCGTATGTAAATGTCAAGCGCACTTAGTTAGTTCCTATAGACGGCCGTCTCCTTAGCTTAATCGCCTCCCTTCAGCTTCGTACAGTATCGCACCTAAAGACTCTGCACGCCGCTCTCGCTGCGGGAAGGCATCTGTGAACTTCTTGTGGATGTCCTGCCACGGCAGGTTCTTTAGCTCGACGAGAAGGCCGTCTTCTTCAGGCGTGAAGCGAGCTCTTGTTGATGCGCCTTGTTTCGTGGTAGGACGCCGCTCGGCCGGTGACTGGTACTGTAGCCGTCTAGTTGTAGGGTCTTTGCGTCTGTGATTCGCGCAGAAGTCCCATGCGAACTGTAGCTGGAAAGTCACCATGCCGTTCGCCGTTACACGCTTGAGAACCACATCCTCAAGCGGTCATTCCTCGAACTTCGCCATAGGGACCTGGACGCCTCACCTGTCCATCGCCAGAACCTTGAGATGATGGCGGGCTAGGTATGCTGCGCCCGCCGGAGCTCTTCCGACCTGGAGCTGATGTTTGGACCTGTTGGGATCCGGAGGTGCCGCCGTTCGAGCGAGTCCGTCCGATGGACGTCAAGGGTTGACTGGGCAGGAGAAATTGTCTTAAGGCGCTTGCGTTGCTGCGGGCGAATATCATCGTCTTCCTCGTCCAGGTCTCTTTCGCTAGCTCTAGGAGGATGGTAGATATCCTCGTCCTCCCTGTTGTTGCGCCGACGACGGCACAGATGGCGTCGACGGCTGTCCCGACCTTTGTTTGAGTTCGGAATACCATAGCTCGGGCGAAATCTCGAAGAGATCTTGTGGCCTCCTTCCGAGGCCGCTTGGAGCGCTGGAGGCTTCCGAAGAGCAGTTTCCCCCAGCGCAGCCTCTGATTCAGGATGGCAAAGACAGCTGCTGTGATGAGGGAGGTTCAACAGCCGACAACATCAGCAAAGACGCTTGCTGTGGCGACAATGAGCCTGGCCAACCAGCTATAACCAAGTTCGCTTTGCAATGACAGCTCTCGTGGCGATAGCAATGAGCCAGTCCAGGACCACGGTTACAAGCCCAATGAGGCTTCGGTACCTGCTAAGTGCCGAGACATTCGCAGCTCTAAACCTTCGGGGCAAGCAAAGAAGAACGACCGCTGGGACAACAAGACGGCGATGCAGGACGACTGCTGCTGCAAGCCACCCGAGATTGTCCCCTCCAGCTGCCAAGATGGTTGCTGCAGCGGACCGACCAAGGAGACGCAGGGCAGCGTCATCAAGGTCGACGATCAACTGCTGCGCTACCAACCCCGCCGACCACGATTACAAGAACAGCTGCTACTCTGCACCAGAGCTATCGCAGGTTGAGGAACCCAACAAGCCCTGCTGCTGCAAGGACAAGCCTTTCCCTTGCTGTAATGTGTCCTGTCTCGATAGCGTTACGCTACGCGCGTGCGAGAACGAAAAGCAAGCGGCTCAACTTGAAGAGACATCCAAGAGTAAGCCAGAGTTCGGCCTTCAGCTCAATATCTATTGCTAACATCGCCAATTACAGCTCCCACCGGATCTCGTTCAAGCTCCCAGTGCCACGAAGGCGAAGACGGAAAACCATACAGTCACCACACTCGTATCACCCATGATAGTTACGCGGCTACATTAGAAGGTCTCGGTTACATATGTCACGCTTTACTGGCCGTCGGACAATAAACTTGCTGTGAGCTTCAACGTTCATCCGTTGAGAGGAAGAGCTGTTCGAAGCGGAGGTCTTTTCAGTCTATGCCACTCACTTCTGTCGACTCTTACTCTACTACCGGTACACAACAAGTATCTTTGCCGGAAAGATGCTACCTCGGCCGAAGAAGAGCTGCCATAATGCCAGTCCGAAAGCGAAGAGCGATGCTTGTTTGAAAGGCTCCCCCGGTGAATCTAAGGCTCCTAACTCGTACATTGATACCTGCTGCGCTGAAACCAAGCCCAGTCGTCCTATCGAGAAGTTGAAGGAGACATTCACCGACGTGTCTCACGCCACCGATCTTGAGAAAGGGCTTTCGGGCAAAGAGTATGTTATTCTGAGTATCTCTGGCACGACGTGTATAGGATATGAGACTAAGCTCAAGCGAACATTTAGTATAGTTGAGTCGGTGAAGAACCTCAAGACTAGCTTAGTACTCGCCCGAGCCGAATTCGACCTCGATCTCGGCGCTGTGTCCGTCGTGGAAGTCATGAAGTACTTGGAAAGACCACCGAGGTCAAGTGTGAGAGGCTTACGAATCAAGGATCCAACATCGATTTCATCGCACCCGACGATCCATCCGACTTTGTAAAGCAGTAGTGGCCAGACAGAGTCACAGAGATGACTATCGCTGACAAGGAAACGGTCCAAATCGCCTGTGACCCCAAGATCATAGGTGCGCGAGACCTCGTCGAAAAGGGCTGGGGAACTCCTATCAACCTTGCCGTTCCTCGCGTTAACCCGACACTCAAAGTTAGTAGCAGACATGTTCGTCACGTCAGGTACATGATCTTACTATCCATTGCTCTAACTATTTCAGTCCTTATATTAGCTTGTGACACGGCAGGCGCGACCTGCCTCTGATCTTGCAGGGTGTCAGGCGCGACCTGAATCACCCGATGGGTAAGCGCCGCCATGCGACGCGAAGCCCGCTTCGCGGCTTCCTTGAGCTTCTTCTTCTTGTTGCGAGCCCAATTCTTGCCCGCACCGGCAGGCACGACGAGAGAGTGGTCGCCGAAAGCGGCAAGTGCGCCCGACAGGGCAGCGTGGTCGCTGCGATCGGCCTTGAACTGAGCAGCGCGGAGCGCCTTCCTCGATGAATCCATTGGGCAAATCGACAACAGGGAAGGTGCGATGGAAGAGAGGCTGCCAAACGCGTTTGGCAGGAGCGATCGACTGTTGTTGTTGATCAAGGAAGGAAGGCGCGATGGAAAATCGCGAGTGGGACTTTTGCCCAACTACGGCAGTCACGGAACTCGCACCCAACTGTCACCAGACAACAACCTGGAATTTCTTTTGTGAATCTACAATAAGGGGCTTAATCACCTCAGGATGTGTTACCGCTGCCCTGAGCGCAGTGTGGGAACTGCCTGAGGCTACTAATGCTTTGAACGCAGTGTCGAGACTGCCTGAGGCTAATACGGAGTGACGAGGACCTCAGAATGGAACTCACGGAGCCTCCGGACCGAGAATTGACGACAACAAGGCCGGCGCTGAACAGCCACTCGGAGCCTTCGGCACCGAGCGGCTGGGGGGTGTGTCGCAAGCTGCCGGCCCCACTCGGCGTTATCGAGGATCTGACTCGTGGCCCACACCCTCTTCGGTATAGTGGAACACCAATAAGGAAAAAGCTTGGTAACAACGAGTCAGCCGCCCTTAGGGAGGTCTCTGGATCAGTCTGACAACTGCGCTTACAATTGGTGGAATACTACAGTAGTTCAGCCTCACTGATGGGTTAGACGCAGTTCCCAGGGGTAATCGGAACACTCTGAGTCAAGGGATGTGTATATAGTCTAGCAGTTCAGACCTGACTTTTGGCACAGAATAGATCAAGCGTTTACGTGCGGACCGATCTCACAGATCTATCGTTTGTCGGCACCCCTTAATGTCCTGGTCAAAAGGGCCCAGGAGTCCTCAGGGAGCTGTGTGACCTTGGAGGAAGTCGACAGCGACGTATTCTTACGTTTCGCTCAGTTCCTGTACACCGGTGCTTACACAAGACTCGCGCCCCGGGAGAAGAATGCGAAGCCCAGCAGCGCAGTTATTTTGCAAACAGAGCAGACAAACCATACCAGGCCCCTTGAGCAAGTTGTCAGCCACGCATAGACTTGGGTATTGGCTGATACATATGCTATTGATGGGCTTAAGGACCTCGCTTATTCGTTTTTGGCCCACGACCTGGCACGATGGACCATCTCGCCATCGGCGTTCATTCCCGACTTTGGAAAACTCGTCCGCTATGTGTATAGCATTCGTACAATTGGAGGAGAGCATCTGGGACGGCTCGTTGCACAGTTTGCGGCTCACGTAGCCAAGGATGTATCTGGTTTGCCGCGGATTTGATTGAGCAGCTGGTGATCGCGAATACGCCAATCCGAAGCTTGACAGAGAGGGAAGGGAAGGGGGTAGTGATTGTCGAGGTTTGCTAGGGAGTTAGCTGCGAGACGGCCCGCTGACGTCAGCGGGCCCCGGCAAGACCGCGGAGATTCAGAACGGCTAGATACGTAAATTGAGCTTCTCATATTCCAAGTAGCCTCCCACGCGTGATTGCCTCCCTCTCGATGGTCCAAAGTAGCGCTACCCCCTGTCCGATGCTACCATCTCCCAGATGCAAGCCGTACCCCTTTTCCCGCGGATTTCGTCCATGTTTCCAATACCACTCTCACAAAGCTCTTGATATGCATATGGGATATCTCTACCTTTACGTCGAAGTGACGTATGGAATCACGGAACAACGGCTGGCTCTAAATCTGTTTTTGGAATCATGCTGGGAGACGAGGGAGTGCCCTAGGACGGAAGGGATGGCCTAGGACACTGGTTTGTCCTAGGACGGGGGAGTGTCCTAGGACGGGGGAGTGTCCTAGGACGGGGGAGTGTCCTAGGACGGGGGAGTGTCCTAGGACGAAGGAGTGTCCTAGGACGGGGGAGTGTCCTAGGACGAGGGAGTGTCCTAGGACGGGGGAGTGTCCTAGGACGGGGGAGTGTCCTAGGACGAGGGCGTGTCCTAGGACACTGGTTTGTCCTAGGACGAGGGAGTGTCCTAGGACGGGGGAGTGTCCTAGGACGGGGGAGTGTCCTAGGACGAGGGAGTGTCCTAGGACGGGAGTGTGTCCTAGGACGGGGGAGTGTCCTAGGACGGGGGATTGATTGATTGATTGATTGATTAATTCATAGACTGTCCCAGCCGCCCTGGGGCGGCTATGCAGCGTACAACTACCAATACAGGTGCCTCCGTTTCTGGCTTCGGGGAGAGTGGCCACTCCTGCGAGAATTGCGTCGTGGTCAAACTTGGCTCTTCTCGCTGGAGTGGGTTCCCGTCCGCTCGAACTTTGGCTCTCTACTGACAATCATTCTGGCTGTTCTATCTCTATGCACTCGTCAGGCCTTTCCTGGCCCTCCTCGCCTTCTGTTTGCTGATATCACTCGTCTACGCTAGGAAAATTGGAGTACTGTCGACGGGACCGCCCTGAATTGCTTCAGGAGTCCCGTCCTGAGCATCATCTTTGCTGCTTGTACCGCCATGGTCGGACTACAGAGAATGCGCTTGAGGTCCACGCACGGAGTCTTGCCTGCCCACATCTGTTGTCGCTCTTCCGCCCAGTGGCGGCATTCCAGGAGGATGTGTCGCACTGTCTGTGGTCCGTAGCCGCACTCGCACTGATCGGTGTCGGCTTGGTTGATGGCGTAGAGGTATGCGCGTAGGCCGATCTTGCCTACACGCATCTGGGTGATGACCGAGCTAATCGCTCGGTGCGTCCCTTTGTGGATTTTCAGGATGCCCTTTCCTGGCTGGACGCCGAGTCGGTGGAGGTCCCGGCCGTGTTTTGCGTACTCCCAGGCCGCGTCCCACTCGTCCTTCATCCTCGCGCGGATGTTGGTCCTCGTGGTGGCTATCAGCGTCCGCGCGGTCGTTGGTTGTTGTTGTGTGCTCGATCCCATGCCGGCGGCTTCCTTGGCCGCTTGGTCGGCTGCTTCGTTGCCGGGCACTCCGACATGTGCGGGGATCCATCGGAACTGGAGCTCCCATCCTTGATTTCGGAGCTCATCCAGGATCAGGATCGCCTCCGCCAGGATGTACTGGCCCGACGGGCATTTCGGATTCCGGATCGCCTGGATGGCAGCCTGGTTGTCGGTGAAGATGGCGCACTTGCCGGGGCTGCTGGTTTCGGTGTATATGTCTTGTACGATCTGCATTGCAAGCACCAGTCCTTTGAGCTCCGCCGCGTACACCGTGGAGGTGTCGGACGTGCCCATGTACTGCAGTCGTTTCGACCTAATGTCGCTGTTGGACAGCATTGGCGCCACCGCTGCGGCGCCCACGTGGTCGTTGATCCCGCTCCCGTCGGTGTAGATCCGGAATGTTCCTGGGTCTGTAGCGTCATGCTCCTGGACGGCTTCAGTGGCGGAGTCGTTGATCCGGATGAACGGCGGCGTCCACCATGGTGGTACCACGTGCGGTTGGCGTTTCTCTAGGTGGTCAAGTTGGAGGCCATGTTTATGTTCCAGGATAGTCGAGAAACGGTCCAGCGGGCTCTGAGCGTCCCGCCGGGGTGTGCGGCCGTTGCGCGCCGTTGGTGCCATATCGCTGTACAGCGGGCTGGTTCGAATACGCATGGTGGCTTCCAGCGCCGTCTGCTCGAGCTGCTGTTGCACCGGGAGCAGGTTGGCTTCGACGTCTACTGCATCGCCAGCCGTAGTTCTGAATGCCCCTGTGATGGTCTGGGCCGCCCGCCTCTGGATCTTCTTGATGGCGTTGACCATCGAACTGCCCCTCCTTGTCGGGCTCTTTCCGGGGATGTACCACACGGAGCACCCATAGAGCATCTGCGGGATGATCATCGCGCGGTACACGTGTCGGAGGTTCATCATTCCCGTGCCCCATGTTGAAGACGCTAGGGCAGAGAGGGCTGAGAGTCGTTTTGTCGCCGCTGCCTCTACCTTCTCGCGATGGTGGTCCCATCGGAGCTTAGTGTCCATCTGGACACCTAGGTATCGGCATGACGGGGACGCCTGGATCGTGGCGTGTGGTAGGCGGAGTGCGTGTGTGCTATTTGCCTTGGGATCCCTGGTGAAGTGGACTAGCTCGTACTTTGCCGGCGCGAACTGCGATCCATGCTTCTTCGCCCACTCTTCTGCCTTCCGGTGGAGGCTCTTGAGGGTCTTACAGTTACGCTGCGCAGTCGGGCCTACCGCTAGGATCGATACGTCGTCGATGTAGCCGACCGCTTCCGTGTCCTCCGTCTTGCTGGTCTCAATGAGGTCGGCATTGTAGAAGAGGTAGAGAATGGGCGAAACGGGCGATCCTTGCGGGATGCCCGTCTGGATGGGTGTCGACGGTGCTGTATATTCTTGTAGCTTGAGCGTGGTCGAGCGGTCGCTTAGGAACGATGCCACCCAGCCTATGATCGCCGGGCTAACCCGGCGTTTTCGTAGGTTGTGGAGCAGCCGCTCTCGCGACACATTGTCGTAGGCCCCGGACACGTCAAGCAGTAGTAGGGAGGCCACCTTGTTGTCCGCCCACGCTTGGTGGATTCGCTGGAGGAGGAAATGAATCGCGTGGTCGGTCGAGGCGAGTTTCCTACCTCCTGTGTGTCGGCTCGGAAGGAGTCCGTGGGCGTCCGCGAGGTAGGCGAGTCGGTTCGCCACGATGGCCTCTAATGCCTTTCCTAGTGTGTTAAGAAGGGCGATCGGTCGGTATGACTTTGGCTGGGTATAGTCGTCCTTTCCTGGCTTCCGAAGCACGACCGTGACAGCCTCCTTGAAGTGTGCAGGGCAGTACCCTAGGCGGAAGCACGCGTTAAATAATATGTGGAGGCTCGGGAGCAGGATGTCGAGTGTCTGGTGCAGGATCGCGTTCGGGATCCCGTCTGTCCCAGGCGCTTTGTTCGGGGATGCCCTGCGCACCGCCTTCTCGATTTCCGCTTCGGTGATGTCTGGACATTCGATAGGGGTAGGGTATTCGTGTCCCTCCAAGTCTGAGAGGTCCGCTTGGTGAGGGGGCGGAAAGAAGGACTGGCGCAGCACGTCAGCCTTCTCCTCTGGCTGCTGCGCAAGTCCCCCGTCCGGTCGAACGAGCGCGGGCGTGC
The DNA here is from genome assembly GCA_030052745.1 of Pleurostoma richardsiae. Classification (NCBI taxonomy): domain Eukaryota; kingdom Fungi; phylum Ascomycota; class Sordariomycetes; order Calosphaeriales; family Pleurostomataceae; genus Pleurostoma; species Pleurostoma richardsiae. Next base: position 26,029 of record JANBVO010000084.1, read on the forward strand.
TCGCCGGTGTCTCGTTGTGTCGGTTCTTCGCCCATTTGACGAGCTTCCAGAGGCCGGACGGGGATTCGGACGCTTCCTCGACCCTCTGTCGGTGGGTATTGCGGAGAACCTTCTGTATGTGTCGACCCTTCTTGTTGCGTGCCTGTCGGTAGGCTTCGTAGTCGTCGTCTTGTCTCGTCCGCTGCCATCGTCGGCGGAGCCTTTGCACCTCTAAACACAGGTCCTTGCACTCTTGGTCGAACCCCGCGATGGAGCGGGGGGACGGGTTCGACCATGGTGTCGACGCGTCGATGGCGACCTGGATCGCCTCGACGATGGCTGATACAAGATGGTCAATGCTGCTGTGGTCTGTAAGCTCCGTCCCGTCCCCCGCTGCGAGGAGGCGGTCCTGGAGTGTCTGACGGAGGACCGCTGGGTTCGTCTTTGCCCAGAGGCGTTTTCTTGTCGGGGTTGCTGGCTGCCAGCGCCAGTTGATGGTTAGTTCCAAAGGGAGGTGGTCCGAGTCGCAGTCGAGCTGCTGGTCGATTCGGCAGCAGACCAGTCGGGATGCTATCTCCGGGGTACCGAAGGCGAGGTCGATTGTAGATTCCCCGTCCTTCCATCGGTGGGTCGGGGTTCCTGGCACTGTGAGGAGTTCCAGCTGAGCGTCTTCGATCACCGTGAGAAGTGGTTGGGCGCTGGGTCCCTCGCTTGCCCGTCGGTGTGTTGTTGACCAGAGGGGGTGGTGCAGGTTAAAGTCTCCGAGCATCACAACGTCGCTGTCCGGGTCGAGGGCGGCCAGGGTTTCTGCCACGGTGGAGAGTGTATCTGTCCCGACCTCGTTGTAGACGTTGATGATGTGGAGCTGTCTGCCGGAACTTGGGCTGCGGATCGCTAAGGAGACGATGTCCTTGGAGATGTATGAAACGCTCCATGCTCCTGGGTCGATCCGCTTGTTGATATAGAGGCATGCCCTCGTGGCCGTGTCGTCGAAGTAGGTAAGTTGAAAGTGTGTCTTGAGAGGGTGGTAGGTGGTGTTGATGAATGGATTCCGCCAGGGTTCTTGGATTGCCAGGATGTCGTACTCGAGGACTCGCGGGTTTCGGAACAGGCTGGCGAGGACGACGTCCCTTGACTTCTGGACGTTGTACTGCAAGATTCGTAGCTCTTGGTGTCCTAACATTCCTGTGGTGCTGTGCTGGCACCGTATGTTGGGGATTGGCTTCGTGTCGTTCTGGTCTCGGTTCGCCCGAGCGAGTCCTCTATGGGGGTCCAACCTGGGATAGCAGAGCTATATTTCCCTCGTGTCTCGTGGACCACTCTCAGGTTCCGGTGGGCGTATTTCTTCCTCATGTGCTTGCGTAGTTCGGCCGTGATTTCGTAGTCCTTGCCGCAGTACACGCACACTTTCATGCAGACGGCGACGGTGAGCTCTGCATCCTGCGTTGGCCAGTCGCTGTATATATCCTGGTGCTCCGGACATTTACATCCTTTGTAGATCGTCCCTTGCGCCGTGCGCGTGTCTGTCGCCATAGAGGTAGGCGGGGAGGGCTCCTCTACTTCGGGGTTGTTCAGCCAGTCATCTGCGTTGTTCGCCATGTTTTCCAGCCACTCATCTGCTTCTTGCATGGCCGCCCTCTCCGTCTCGTCCATTGGGTATGCGGACGTAGAGGGCTGATTGTCCATAGCCAAGAGCTGCGGATCAATTGCCAGGTCGGGCGCCGGTGCGTTGTGCGGCATCGCGGGAGTTTCCCACGCCTCCTCATTGGGCCCCTCGGTCGGGGATGGTACTACTATGATGTCAATGGGTGCCGGAGCCTCGGGGGGCGCGGTGTCCTGCGGCGGCGGGGTGCGGTTGCTTTCCGGCAGACGCGGGCTTGTCCCCCCTGGCTGTCTCTCTCCTGCTATGTGCCTAGGGACCTCTACCTGTGGTATCCTGGTTTGTCGGCGCGTGTTGGCGATGTGCGTCGGCGCACTTGGCGGGGTTGGCGTCTCCTTGGCCGGGACGTGCCAGTAGATGCTGCGGGCCTCCTTAGCTTGTTCCACTCTCCGCATTTCCTTTCTTCTTGCTGGGCAGGCATTGCTCCATGCTGTGTGGGCTTCTTTGCACATTGTGCATCGGGGGGTGAAACCTTCTGCTCCCTTCTGCTTGCAGTGCTTGGTCTCGTGTAGCTCGGCGCAATAGCCGCAAGTTTGGGATGCGTTGCATTGAGTGCCGATGTGGCCATACTGGTAGCAGCGGAAGCATTGCTTCACTCTGCAGGCGCGGTCGTAGAGTTGGCATTGGTGGATCTGGCCTTCCCACGCCAGCCCGGCGTAGATGACGGCGTTGGCCATCTCCGGGTCCGTGAATTCGACAACGATCGAGGATGCTCGCTTGAGTGTGGCCTCTTTGGTAAGCCATCCTATGTGCGATATATCCGCTCGGGGGATCACTGTGTAGTTGTCTGCGAGCATCTGCTGGATCGTTGCTTTCTGGTCCTTCATGTTGATGGAGCTGGTGGAGATACCATGGACGATGACTCCGTACGTCGGGACAATCACTTCTGCATGTTCTCCCAGGCCTCTGAGCCATCCTTTGTTCTGCTTGAGCTGCGTGGCCTCGGCGGTTGTGCTGGTGAAGATCTGGATGTCGCCGCTTTTGAGTTGATGCGCGGCGACTATCTTGGCCGTCTTGGTAGCTGCGTTACCGTGTACCGCGGTTTCCACTTGATGCCGTATCCAGGTTGCCGGCTGGGTCCGATATCGCTGGGCGATGCCGTGGTCTTTGACCTTGACTGTTACTACTCGGTCTTTGTATGCTGTGACGGTGGAGTGGGTCTTGGACGCGGATGTGCTCGTGGGAGGAGGGCCTTTGGCATGTGCCGCTACCTGTGCCCACGACGGGGCTGCGTTTTTCCCCCGGTGGAAATTGGCTGCATTAAGCGGTGTTGTGCTCAGTCCTACCGAGTTCTTGATGATGGTGACGTCTCTCTGAATGTTCTGTGTGCATCTGGCCGCGTCCTGGACTTGCTGGAGGATCTCACTCATCGCAGGCTGTCGCAGGACTTTGCCAATGAGCGCCAGGGTAGAATCCATGTATTGCTGTACTACGTTCCATGGTACCAGGTCCTGCCGTCCTCTCTCTACCGCTTGCAACTGGCTGCATGCTTCTCTGAGGTATGTGGCGTGCTCGTTGATGTGGTCCGGGCCAATGTTTACCTGCGGCCATTTAGGCGCCATTACCGCCGATAGACGCGTCATCACCACACGGTCGAAATTGGAAGAACAGTACGCTGTTGGACTTTCCGGACATGATCGGCACTGCGTCCTGGGGGTGGCATGAATCTCGGTACCGTACCGTCCCTGCTTCATTCTTTCTCAGGACGTAGGCATCAAGGTAGAGCACGCCCTCAATGTGCCCAAGTCGTTGTAGGGTTGGTCAAGTGGATGGAGGAAATTCATTCAGGTTTGTTGTCTAGGATGAAGGTTAAAGTCCAAGGTAAATAAATTTAGGCCCTTAACTTGACGCCGTGAATCGTCTCTACGTGGTTTTTAAAGTGGTTCAAGTGCTTGAACCTCAACGCCCCCCCCTGACACTTGGGGTGGTTGCATACTATCTGCTTCGCATCACCCATATGCCTCGCGTGTGTCCTATCGAAGTGGTCGTACATCACAGCAGGCCGACAGTATTGGAAAGTCCTCTCTTCGTAGGACAGGCTCTCGTCCCCGATGCAGCGCGGGCATTGCGTCCTCTGCATCAAGAGCGGAAACGTGTCTGGGCTGGGAGACTCCTCCTTCACCATAACATCGGCGGGCGCTCTTTGCCGAATGCGTTCCCGTTTGACGGTCTCTCGCTTGCCACACAGGATAGACATGAGCTCGCCCGCCCGGATGCGGACTGCAAGGAGCGCGGTGGAGCTCAAGTCTTCCGGCTGTTTGCAAAGGATCTGGGCAAGCTCGGCACGCTCCGGGATGTGCAGGTCGACGGCCGGCTCGACATACTCCTGCTCCTCCTCCCCATTGGCCTGGCCCTCAATATCCCAGGTCGGGCGGTGGTGGAAATAATCCTCCCGGTACCCCCGCCGAATATTCTTGCCACGCTTTGCCCGCTTTTTGGCGATCAACTTAGTAAGCTCTCGAATCCGGTCCTCGTTCTCTGTGCCTGTAATCCGGTATTGACCGCCTTTGAGCTCTGCTCTCTCCGCCTCCAGCGCGAGGATCTCCGGATCGGGGGGCATTTCGGCCCAGACCTCATCAGGGACCATATCCTTGCGCGCGCGGGGGTCGCACATGACGCTGATGTGCGAAAGCATTCCGATCAGGCTGTCTTCGGTCGGCTCGTCCAGGACTGCGTTCTGCAGGTGGAACTGGACCTTCTCGTTGATATATGCGCTGTTGAACGTGGCCCACTTCGGATCGTGGCGCATCATCTGATCGCGGACAGCGTCAGACGCGTTACCTGTTCACTCTTAGAATAAGCGCCACCCTCAGGGCATGGAAAGACATACCGTTAGCCGCATTTCCTGCTCCTCTACGCCAGGCCTTGGGCTCAATCGGCCTCTCACATCCATAGTCTAGCGATTGTCGCGCCATGTCGTCTCTCAGTTTGTGGTATGGGAGAGGTTCGTATGGAGGAGGTTCATATGGAGGAGGCTCATATAGAGGAGGTTCATCTGGAGGAAGTTCATATGGAGGAGGTCCATCTGGAGCAAGTTCATATCGAGGAGGTCCAGCTTCTGAATGGGTGTGTTGACTCCCGCTTGTCCCGCTGTGTGTGTGCTCTGCCGCACCTGCACTCGCTGAAATGATGGTGCCGTCGAACCGGCGGAAAACAGGCCTCTTGAGCCATTCCTTCTTCCAGCGGAGCGGCGTGCATTTGACTGGGCCGCGATTCTTCACTTGAAAGACTCGACTGACGCTGGTCAAACTCGACGCCGCGAACGCGCCGTCGTGCACTGCAAGACTGACGATGATGGTGATAAGACAGAAGATCAGCCGCTTAGTAAGCGTGAAGAAGAAGACGGTCCTAATTGCAGATCGGTTAGGCCCAAGACCATTTAGGAGAACTGGGCAGTACGTACGGTTTGGGCTTGTTGTCTGCCCCCTTGTGGTGGATGAACTTGATGGACATTGCCAAGACGTCCTCGCCGGTGTCCGGGTGGCGCACGGCCATCAGCAAGATGTCTTCGTAACAAAGACACTTTGGACGTCCGCGGCCCACGGTCTCTTGCGAGAGTATCTCTTCCAGCACCCTGGAATCGTCATCTAGCGCATAGTCTTCGTCTTTGCCGGCGGAGGACCCCTCAATAGCTTTTGGGCCGAAAAGCTCCTCCAAACACCCGTCCTTAGGGCTCTTTCTCTCGCCGTCCACGAACTCGGCCGGCCGCGCCCCCGTGAAGGCAAGGCCGAGGTAGCACCCCGATAGGTTCATGCGATGCCTCTCCCAAGAGAAGATGCTGGTATCGTAGGCAATATTGAAGGTCAGAAGGGCTAGCAGATCGCCGGAGTCGGCAACGTCCTTTCCGCCGCTGTTGGGCGCCTGGAGATCGAAGCGAGGGACTAAGATGGCATCGTGCCACTTGCACTCTCCGTCAGCATTGGCGTCATAAACCAGACGCTAAGACGAGACTTACCTTGAGCACTTCTCTGCTGTCATTCCTGTCCATGTAGCGACCTGTGGCGCTGGCGTACAACTGCTTGTATTGGCGAAAATATTCCCACGATGTGCCCCAAGACTTGATCCTGTATGCTTCACACAAATGGAGGAGGAAATCCATCGCCATTGCTCGGTCTGCTCTTTTGATAACCTCTTCCCAAGTCCCTATCAGGTCGGCAGATACGCAGTATCTCCATGTCAGTTAGCCACGGTGCTGATTGAGCGAGAGAAGGGCCCATTTACCTCTTCCATTTTCGTAGCATGCCCGCAATGTTGATCTTGGTGTTGTCGGCATAGTCTGGCTTGAGGAATTGAACGTCCTTGAGCTGCTCGCGGAGGGCGGCATGCTGGGCGGCTGTGAGGGCCTTTGGCCTTTTGGAAATTCGCCTCTGCGATTCTTGCTGCGTGAAGCGTTGGATGAAATCCGCGCCGTGACGCTTGAGATTGTTTGGGAGCGGTCGTGCGGGGGCACGCGGAGCCATGTCTTCGAATGAAGCTGAATGCGAAGCCCTCCGACTCTAGTGCAGAGTCGGAGAGCGCGAAATGTGCGAAAACCGCCATTTTGTACCATGCTGATGGGGAGCCGAAAATGGAGGTCAGGTCCTGAATCTGGGATGCTGGAAACATGTCCTTAAGAAACAGAATGCCCCAAGCCTTGCGCTTGGAACATGGGTGGGGCGGCGGCTGTGGACCAGCTGGGTGGAGGGGTCAAGCCGCGCAGGGGTCAAGCCGCGCAGGGGTCGGAGAAGTGGTACTAAGTACGTGACAGTGACTAATGCGCCTCACTGTCAACGCCGCTGAAATTAGCGACATGCGCCAGCCAAATTCGGCGGCCAGAACAGCGATTTCTCGACTTAATGTGTAATTTTTATAAAGATAAGGAAATTAATTAATTATTTTAATATTATTATTATTACTCTCACTCTCTAACCAGTCACCGACTCTTCTCCTAGTCTCCGCTTTCTAACAAACTCTCCTTTCCATTGATTCTTCGCTACTTTTCCTAGGACGTGATCCCAACGGGTCACTCCATATTAGGAATGCGGTAGTAATGATATCTAATTACAGCTTCCTGTGGGATTTGACCACTCCAGATGACGTAGACATCTCCGTCCAACATGACGGGGTACTCGAAGTCCACGTTGGGTCCAATGCTCGCAAGATTGCGCCAAACAAGACCAGTGACATTGACCTGTGCTAGTCTCATGTACATTTGACCGTTCATGCTGCCGTTGTCTTCAGCCCGTCTGACCACATCTTCGGGTTTCTCAAAGGCTAGGATAAGCCCCGTGTCCCTAACCGCATATGTGCATTCCCACAACTCTCTGTTCACAGCTTGTTTTTCAGCCAACAACCGAGGAAACTTCGGATTCCCAGTGATACCGCCACGAGCTTCCCAAACCCCCAGCTCGCGTTGAACGAGATCCGCCAAAGCAACGTACATAATCCTCTGTGTCGCCATTGCGCCTCACGATTCGCCACCAACTAACCGTCTCACACCCTAAACACAATATTCGAAGGGATAAGACCAGAAGAGCAATGGACTGAAGAGAAGTGAAGGAGAAAAAGAGAGAGAGCATTATTTTAAAAGGGGTGGGAGAGAGAAGTGGCGGTATATAGAGCAGGGGCAGGCTTTTCCGCGTATGTCACTATGAGAAATAGAAGGGAATAGAATGCTATGGAAGAACAGTCGCGGGTGAGTCACGTCACATACAGCAAAAGAGGGTTTGTGGTGCTGACAGCTAACAAAACCGCGATTCAACATGCGCGGAACCTGCTTGTTTGACACGAAGCTCATGCGACAGCACGTGCACAATCACGTGATATTTGGCGAAACAGGAGGAACCGTGCTGGCAAGCGGCACGCCTCAGGAAGCCTGGAGGAACGCTCAGCTTTTTGGGTTTTCTTATTCCAGTGGTGCGTTGTTGCCCCTGTATCGTGGCTAACGAAATAGCCACGTAGGTTGAGCTTCTGCAAGAGGTAAGGGGTGGATTATGAAACTTATTGAAACTCGGCTGAACCAAGGTAGGTAGAAGCTCAACACGGCAAGCCGTTGTAGAACGGGCGCGGGCGCCGGCAAGCACATACCGATCTTCGCTGCCAAACACCCACGCTAGATCTTTCTTTTACGCGCGAGACGCACCAGTCGTCGTGGCGAGGAATCAGCCTACTGCGTTGAAGCTTGCGTCGGAAGTGCTTGCTCAGGTCGGTGGGAGTGTAGAATTCGTGGATGAGGTCCTCCACTTCGCGAGCGCAGCCCCGACGCACAAGAAGCAGCGCCCCGGCCGCTCCTTCTCGTCCTCAACGAAGACCGACATCGCGGCGAGAAACACAGACTGTCTTGCGGGGGGCTCGCGAGCACCGTCAGCAGCCGCGACGACAGTCGACGTGGCGCCGGCGCGGCGGACGGTCCCGATGGCAGTGTCCCTCCATCGGTAGTAGCCTTCGACGGTGGTCTTTACGCGGGCGGTGAACGCGACGACCAGCGCTTCTGTGACAGGTGGTATCGGTTGTGATAGGCTCGGTGAAATCAATGCCTCGTAGTTATGTTCGACGTACTGTGGTCCGACTGGCCATTGCTAGCGTTTGGACTGATAAGACTGCATGTATGGCCCGTCCTCCTGAGCTCTTCAAACGTATCTGGATACAGACACCAGCGGGGTCTGGCGGTCCATGAACGCGGCAGCGTGCTTAATGGCGAGGGGTATAGCTCGGGAGGGTGGACTAGGTCACTCGCATCGGCATCGTCGTAGCCCTCATCGAGCTTGTTCTCGCGTTAGTCGTGACGCCTGATCTTCATCCAAGGTCGGCACCTTGTAGACGTTGTCCATATTGCCCGTCAGCATCTCTGGTGTATCCACGCTGCGCGACGTGATGAGGATCGATCCGTGAGGGCTTTTCGGAATGAGTAACTCGATCGACGGCTCAGTCGTACAGTCGTGAGGACGGCCCGATTGAAAGACTTGGACGTCGTCGGAATTGTCCAGTATCGTCAACTACCGTTCATTTTCCTCATCGCATAGCTAGTTGCGCACTAGCCCGGGCGTGTCGGTATTGGGATCAGCATGCCGCGGCAGTTGTAGCTTGGCTGCTATGTCTCGGTAGGCCGCCTCGAGACGGCTCCTACTGCTTGCAGGCACCCAGAAAACTCCGTACTCTCCCAGGACGCTATCGGATCTCGTACGCATGCTGTAGGGCGAGCTGGGATTCCCTGGTGTCGTCAGCGCGGTCTGAAAAGTCTGGAAGATCCTCACCTCGGCCGTTGAGTTTCGACGCCGCCATGCTGAGGCGGATGCATCTTCCACTGTGTACAAGCCACTGTCCAAAACGACGCAAGGGCCTCGTGTCTGTCGCAATGGTGCTATCGACGATCTAGTAGAAGAGAACGGCTTCACACGCTAGGTCGTGAGGAATACGACGCCGTCGAAGCATTCCAGCTCGCACAGGAACACAGAGACAAGGCCATTCTGGCACGAAGCCGCATGTATCCAACCACGGTGTACTGTAGAAGCCAAGATTCCGATGCGGGCGGAGAACCTGGTCGCTGTCAAACTGGAGCTCGACTGCTTTCCCGTGAAGCTGCGATAGGCCCAAGCCGCCCCCTCGTAAGAATGCATTGGTCCGCGGCCGCAGCCGGGAACAGCTCCGACCTAGTTTTAGCAGGGCGGCCTGCGTGGGTTCTTTGTGCCGCCGATAACTAACGCTATCTTTACTGCGAGGCTTGGCCAAAAGTGGCTGATTGGGTGTCGGAATGTGGCGGAGCATCATGCCGCAAGGTTAAGAATCATTCGAAAACGCTGTCCTCATCATCCAACCCTACCACAGTCGCGTACCCATCATGGAAGGCCAACCATGGTCGGTGATCATCAAAGATGACCCTATTGGGGAGCCTTTGGATACTTTTCGCGCCCTGTTCAATTCAATTTGTGAAGACAGGAACATTTCTTGTACGCCTAACGCGCTTGGCCAGCTTGAACATGAAAGTAGGCACGACCAACTTTGTTGCCTTGCTTCGCTGGTTCCGACCCAGACCTCCAAGCCTCACTCTTGATCTCCTCTCAGCGCAGCAACGCCTGCTCATCTCTCGTCTGCTTCCCTCCGGCGGCCGAGACAAGAATCTCTTCGGCGATCTGTTGAGGCTCAATTCTACCGTTAACTCCGACGACTTCAACTTCGACCGTGTTAAGCCACTTCTAACTACAGACCTCGCCGAGAAACCCGACGACCAGACCTGGGGCTAAGTCTCCAACGCTGTTATCGGATCGACCCCCCCTCCCCGATCGATAGCCTCGTCGCTCCAGCAGACCCCCGTGGCTCCGCAACACGAGCAGCTTTCGCGAACTCGTCGGAACACCGCAAGTACGTGGACGATGTGCTCAAGGAGGAGCTCGGCCCTATGGTATGTTGGGCTCCGCGGCTTCCACGAGACATATATTTTAAAGACGTGCTCGACCTTGACCCAGCGTCTAAGGCGTCCTTCCGGCGATGTTTGTAAGGCAGTGATCCGCTCTTTGCCGACGGCTGGCGGACGTGGCCGAGAGACGCTAATCAGGACGACGTGCTGAACTGGGTCACGACTTTCGTCGAGAAACTGACGGCGTTTGCAGAAAGCTACAAGCCGATGCCGGTGAACAGAAGGCCACTGGCACAACTAGATAAGCCGATTCGCGGCTCGACGGCAGAGCGCAAACTGGATGTGGGCTTCGTCAACAACCGTGATGCCAAGAAGGATTCGAGATGCGACTGGACTGAGATTCTTGTGCCGGAAGAGCTGAAGAGCAACACATCTGCCGATAGGCCTTCGGAAGCGTGGCTCGACCTGCACGCCCCTCGATGAGACCCACCCTGACAGCAGCGACGGGACCACTGATGGAGACCCTACTATCACGTTTGCGGAACGGGCGTGGAACACTCTCCCTCATGATAAGATCGTGATGACTCTCCGAGCCGAGTTCAGCGGCTGCTCTCTCCTTCCCAGGTGCAGTGTCAGAGCCGCGGAGTACTTGGCCTAGTACGCCACGCGAGCTCGAGACCCAGCCGCCCGTGGGGATTCTCCCGCTGACGCCGACGCCGACGCCAACGACCCGGCGTCCGACCTGGCCGTGCTTCTCCTTTTTTTTTGGGCCAACCGCGCTTTCATCCAAGAGATTCACCGACACCTTGTATAAGGTCTCAGGGAAGAAGGCAGGGCAGAGAAAAGACGGTGACGCATCCACCTCATTGCCGCCATTCAAGACCTTCTACCACCCGCTCATTACTGCGGCGCTATCACGGTATGGGGCAGAGGAGACTGACTACCGCCACTGGGTCGCATGTCTCGACCAGGACAAGAGGAAGGATCATGGCTGGATCATCAAGTTCGAGCCTCGCGATATTGCTGGTGCAATAAAGGCTTGTCAGTTCTACCTCCTCATATCTTTGCGTTTCCTTTTTAATCCTCCCTCGCCCTGAGATTCACACATGCCTCATGATCTGCATCCTTATGCCTGGCCCGCCGAGATCGTCTGTATGATGGGCTCGCAATTGACCGCTGTTTCGTGGCACAGGTCAGGACAATGTCGCTGGCGAGCAGGACGACGAAGACGCTCTCGAGCCGTCGGAACAAAGCAGCGGTGAGGACACCTTGGACCTCGAGGAAAGCACGATGGAGGATGAGGGCAACCGTATGCCTTTCTTCCCTAGAGAACAAGCATCCGACCCTGCGAATAAGGAACATAGCATGGAAGATCAGCGATCCGACGACGACGGCTCGCGTCCCGGGACAGTCGACCGTATCCCGAGCCCAGAGCATAGTCGCAAGCACCGACCGTCGCTGTTGCAGATAGAAGAGGCAGTTTCATTCGCGCCGGTAGAATGCGATTCGGTCTCGTCCTGGGCAACGGATAGTTCTGCCACGTTCGCCCCTCATGTCCCGGTACACTTACTACTGAGGATGATCTTGAGTCAGGAAACGAGGTCTTTGGCTACAGAAACCGCGTCGTCAAAAAGAGAGCACAGTCCTGGACCCGACGAGACGCTGAGGAAGATCGCCCGAATGACAGGGAGCCTGCAGGTGTCACCGCCCCCTGGAGATCCAGCAAGCTATCACCAGCCAAGAGAAGAGACTGGGCAGCTGGATGGCACGCCGCGATCAGGAGAAGATATTGTGGTGTTGGCTGACTCGCCTCGTGATCGTCTCAGCTCGTCGCCGGAAACTGAAGATCCCTGGGCTATCGTTTGTGGTGATGACCTGGCCCGGGTCTCGGACAGAGACGGGCAGGAGTCAATGCTCAACGACTGCCTCGTCAACGCATTCGTCCACCTGTGCTCGGCGTTTCGCGACGATATGGAGGCGCTGCCGTCGACAATCCCATGCGGACCTTCGGCGGAGCTCCTTTTTGACCGGCATGACATATGCGACTGCCGCATCGTCGTGCCACTTCATCTCGGCAACCATTGGGCACTGGCAGTCCTGAAAGTGCGGGAGCGCCGGTCGATCGTCATGGACTCCCTCAAAGGCGACTCGGTCAACAAGGCCGTCGTGCCAATACTCTGCGATGTCACATCGAGGTTCTTGCCGACACCGTACGACGACTTTGACAGCTGGCAGGTGCAGCAGCTGCAATGCCCTCAGCAGCGAGACGGCGTCAGCTGCGGGCTCTACGTCTGCGTTTTTGCCCTTTTCCAAGCCGCCGACCTCGACCTCCCACAGTCTCTCGATCCTCCGCTGTGGCGTAATGTACTCCACGCCATTGCAGGGAATCATGCCCTAGATGAGACTCGCATTTCACAAGATATGCTGCGTGCCCAACTGGGAGACCCCAGGCCAGCCAGCGAGGCACCAGACGACAACGGCTCAGCTGCCGAAAAGGTAGCCTTCCATCTCCGTCAAGCCCGGGCGATTGGTTCTCGCGCGAAGTCGGAGTTTACGCACAGGCTCACTGCTGTCAAAGAGTACATCACCGGCGTGCGGGAAGCCGAGCGGGTAGTCTCGACACTTGTGAGGCAAGCCAGCAGCCCCTGGATCGAGGAGGCGCTATTAATACTTCTCGCGGAGGAGGCCTGGCGGAGCCAGGATGTGGCCGGCCGATCATGGTCCAGCGGCGTCGCGTGCAGTCGCTCCGAAAGCTGCGGGATACCTCCGTGCTGAGGCTGCAGAACCTGGGCCTCCAGGCCATCATCCACGCGATGGAAGGCGTCGCCAAAGACTATGACGGCGCTCTCCGCGAGCTGGAGGACGCGCTTCATTTTGCAGAAGCGGGCCAGTGATGTAAACAGCACATCGTGGCGTCACAGTTCTGGCTTGTCCTCTTTCGCTTACGCAGAAGATAGCGCGCTACAGTGTCTGGCGGAAACGTGTTTGCCCTTCTAACCTCTGCTATGTAATGATAGCTAGACTCCCGTGCAGATGGCTCCGTCGTACTTGGGCACAGTGGAGTGAAGCATTCTGTGTGGGATATTGGACCATCCTCTCCAACTTTATTTCAGCCTCTGCTGGAGGGCGATGTATTGCTGCAGGTATTCCTAGGCGGCGATCCGTGATCCGGAACGTGATCCAGGGAAATGAATTGTCTATACAAGACCACACTCCTTCCATAGCTTAGAACATAAACCCCCGCCCGGTTACCTACGTTAGGTATACCTGGATTGTCACAGGGTAGGTTTGCGCTTGCACTGGCCAGGCAGCAGGGCAGGTACAATATCTGAGCGAAACTGCGAGAGCTCCTGCCAATGACAGCGTATTACAGCGACTGATTCCTAGGTACTTCAGCTGCCCTAGAGAGCGCCATGACAACCACATTACTGCGATGCCATCAGCAGCAGTGGTTTCCCGCCGCTTCCTCCTGGCCCGGCTCCAGAAGCAGCCGTCCAGCCGTCCAACGGTCATAGCTCTTAGTTCACACCAACCGCTCCGCTTTAGGAGGCACCCCACTACCTGGGGGTTTGGATATTGACGACTACCGGTTTTAACATCTCTAATGCCACACTGTACATCACTCATTGCAGTACAAAGAAAGGCTCAAGTCCACTATTGGATCCTTTGGGGATTCCGGGTGACGCCAGTTTCATTCACGAGCCCGAGAACCATCTGTCGTATTAGACCGTGGCCGATGAATGCGAGGAGGAATATGATGGCTCCACTGGGTAGACTCCTCTTTGGTCTTCCTTCGACCACTCCAGCAAACTTTCAACAAAGATTACGCAGCCTGGGATATCATTCTGGAGGGCGAGCTGAGAATACCCGCCGATGTCCTTCAACTTCGCATCCCTTGGCAATTAGCCAAGTAGCGCCTGCTTCCGGTCACCTTGTGGTACCTTTTGCATCTCAATGACAGACAGCTAAGTCGGCTCCAGGCCGCTCGATAGCTGTCATGACTGCGTCAGACGTTTCTTCAACGAAATACGATCGTTCCACGGCAAAGACATCCGCGGATCACTGTGGTGGTATTTGCAGGTCACTAGATACCCGCCAAGCTGTAGGCTTGCGGTACACGAGCGCGATGTCCAGCCCCACCTGCCGGAGGCGCGCGGTGCTGTTTTGGATCGACCGATGCCTCAGGGTTGCTAACAATTCTGTCTTGTGGGTGGCTACCCGTCAATGCCCGTCTTCACACTGTCTGGCTGTGGGCGCCACGCGCAAGACGACCCGTCACGGTCGACCGCCACCATGGTGCCCGGCTCGGGCGGACAGGGATGGCTGGTTAGGCGATCGAGCTAACTTATAAGTCTTCGACACCCGTGTGCTCTCCTAGGTCTCTCCGGTCGCGCCCTCAGTCGTGATGGCTGTCAATACACATCTCCCTTCAGATTCCGCCGTTGACTTGGGCCCAGACCAGAGTCAATTCATTGGCCCGACGGGCCTAGACCACGGAGACGCGGTTCGTGGACTCTTCTGTCTGAGTGCAGCCTGCGCTGACATATCCAGGCCTCCTTCTCCTCGTCCACCACATCTCTGGACCGGATCAGTGAGGACGCCAGTGGTGCGTTCCCGAACCCTCCCGCGCGGCCTGCTACTGACCACCACTTTAGCGTCCAATCTACCAGACGATCAGGTAGAACACCCCCGCCGCTAATGCTTCCTCATCTACTGACCGATTTGTTGCCAGGACGAGCAAAACAGAATCGGTACCGTCTCAAACAGGCCTCGCGATGTCCTCATTACTGACACGTCCAGCCTGCCATCGTCGATTGTACGAGGTCCTGGGAAGGAAACTCCACCTCAGCCCTCCGCGGAAAGGCGGCCGTGTCCTCGACCTCGGTACCGGGGCCGGCGACTGGGCAATCGACTATGGTGCGTCTAGTGCGAGGTCAAGATTCTCCAGGCTGACAGGCGGAAGCAAAAGTACGTCCCGAGGCGGAGGTTGTAGGCACTGATCACATGCCCATCCAGCCCCAGAAGTGAGTTTATCCCTCACACGTTCCTCCGAGGACTGCTCAACTCAATGGTGCATGATCCCCGGTAACTGCAGATTCGAGATCGACGATCTAGAGCAGCTCTGGACCTGGAGGCCGACATTTACTTTCCTCTTCAGCAGGCGCACTTAGACTCCTTCAAGGATCTGCAGAAGCTATGCGGTCAAGCCTACCGGTACGTCGGCCTCTATCGTTTTGGCAATAACTGACGGCCTCCCTCTCGCAGCACGCTGGTCCCGGGCGGGTATTTCGAAGTGCAAGAAATCGATGAGTCCGACGATATTGCGGACCGATACGAGACTCTGATGGAGCAGGCGGGGTTCGTTGACATCACAAAATGGACCCGGACTCTGCCCACGATCTTCAGACCAGCAAGACGGAACAGTGAATGGAGCCAACATATGCGCGATGGCATATCCTGCGGGCCGGAGAGCTGTTGCAAAGATGCGCGAGAGATGAGCAGGGAGATCGCCAGTGATCTGAAACTGTCAGGTGGCCATCCCCGAATCTAGAGGCGCCGCTGACATTCAGACAGGATCGTTGTGTACGGCCGCAAGCATGTGTCTCCGGTCGACCTAGGCTCAGGTCCCGTGTGCGTACCGCGACAACCGGACGAGACCGTTCTTCTCGCGCTGGTTTGGATGGAGTTGTTTCGGCCTTTGCGGTTGACAGGGAGCGCAAGCGCTGCCAGAAACAGCGATGGACATTTTGTGATCAGGGTAGTTCTGCACGCGCTGGTACGACAGATTGAGATGCTGGGGTTGTAATAAAATGAACAGCGAGAGTAATCTGGGACGAGGCTCTGATTCAATAATACCATTCACTCCGAGATCACGTTTGCTTCGCTGCTTTGGCTAGGAAGTGAGATGCCGTTCGACGCACTGCCCCTGACCAGTCTATCCGCGACATCGACCGCCGTGACAGCACGCGGCACGCATCGTGCACGTTCCCTGCCATGATCTGATCACAGGGGTGTCGCTGTTCTCACACTTCTCGCCTTCATTTGCAGCATCCCAGGCCACCATGGCTGCCCAATCTCCTTCGGTAGATAGCCATACCAGCAGCACGATGCGGCTCTTCCGCCAACATCCATAGTAACCTGGTGTCAAGCGCACCCGTGGCAGGGTGGGAGCAGCTGGGCTGCTTGATTACCCAACAGGCACACACACCGTGACAGCGTGGCAGAATATGGCATAGCTATGCGTCTAGGAGTATTGATCACAGCTTCGTCAGCATAGGACGCCTGACACTTGTCTGCCGCCGAGCAAGCGGGCGTACTCAGTTTCTCTAACCAAGGCGCCTAGTGGCCCTGTACCGAATTAAGTTCGTTAGTAGGCCATTCTCCGTCGATCTACAAGGCCAGTTCGTGAAA
Organism: Pleurostoma richardsiae; assembly: GCA_030052745.1. NCBI lineage: Eukaryota > Fungi > Ascomycota > Sordariomycetes > Calosphaeriales > Pleurostomataceae > Pleurostoma > Pleurostoma richardsiae. Next base: position 42,411 of record JANBVO010000084.1, read on the forward strand.
AGCCCTGCTATGCGGGCTTGAAGGCCTGTGTTGAAGGACACGAGTATTTGCACAAGGCCGACTTTCTTCGTGGGGACATCTCAATCAACAACCTTATGATCAATATAGACTGCGATAATCCTTTACGGTCTTCCGTTTTGACCGACCTGGACCTCGCCGTCAAAGAGCAGCGAAAAAGTGCCTCGGGAGCGGCGAGGAAGACTGGCACGAGAGCTTTAGTGGCTATCGAAGCACTTCTCGGTGAACACCACTCCTTTAGACATGATCTCGAGTAATTCTTCTAGGTGTTCTTCTGGATATATGTTCATTATAAAGGGCCAGACTGGGGGAAAGTCGTTCAAAGATTTGAGAAGTGTAACTTTACGGAAACCGAGGAGCTAGTCGGGACGAAGCTTGGAGTCATCGCTTCACAAAACCATGACGAAATTCTTCACTAAATGCTACGGGCCAATGATGCCCTGAATCAACAAGTTACGGCGGGTTGTCTTTCCCCAAGGAGGCGCTGCCTCGAGAATAGGTGAAAAATGGGTTAGCTGAGCAATGAGAGCGAGCAAGGAAAGATGAGACGCAATGGCTTCCTTGCTGAGGACAGAGAGGGCGGGCAATGGGGTCACGAAGAGGGAGAGAAGAAGAACGGCCAACGGGAGGCGGACGAGAACGGAGAACGCCCATGGCTTAGGAGCGTCGGCAGTCAGGATCTAAGGGTATAGAGAAACAACAGCACAGAGGGACGAGCGTATGCTCTGCTGTGATGCCGACCGCCTGGTGGCCATGTAGAAGGAATTCAACTTTGGGCGCAGGAGTCGTCATTTTCGGGCCACCCCTGGGGAACCTTTTTGGGCCACCTCGGCTGAAATTGAAGCACCTGACAGTCTGCTGTGGCATAGCCACGCTTAGGAGGGGAAAAGTGAGCAAGGGTGAGTAGCGCTGGAGTGGGCTAGATGCGGAAGCTCTAATCAGCTACCCGGGGTGGTTTCCCCCCGACGATGAGGCTTATCTAGCCAGGCAGCCATAAGACCGCCTGGCCCCACCGCAATGAAAGAACCAGCGAGCGAGCGCTCCCTCTCTCCTCAATCTGTTTTCTGCGACGGAGACACATTTGAGTCATACCCAGAACCGTAGCGAATCAGAAATCTACGATGGGCTCGAGTCAGAGCCGTTGATGCTTGGAGTTCGGCCATGGGTTGCCTCCGCCAATTCTGTTTTGTCTATAGAGTAACATGAGTGAGTCGTTCAATGCCGTGTATATTAACATAGGACCGTGGTTAGCTGGTTTTGGGGATGATCAATGCATCTTCAACAACTCGGATATGGAGGAGTCTTACACGCCATGAAATATTTCCAGTTACTAATTAATCATCTATTTGAATGAAGTCAAGCAAGATTCTCAATAATAATGTCTAGAGAGTCGGGCGAGAAGTCCTAATGTCGGGTATTGATAAGATGCTTGTAAAATTCGATTCCGGAACGACAGCATTTGATCCCTGTGAAATTTATCTATTCCATCAAAGTAAACTGTTCACCATCTCACAAGAAGCCCATCCTTTGCTGGAGGTAGCCATCTTCATGGCTTCGTAATGGCGGGAGCTCTCAGAACAATATCAGCCTGAATTTTGAGAGTGACCTCGGGGTCGCTCCAAATACGGATGGTAAACTCTAGGTGCCCGATTCTGAGTGGACCTACTACCCAGTTCTGCGGGGTCGACCCATCTTCAGCACCGCGAGAATTTCCTGCTACCGTCAGGGCCCTTACGAGGAAACTAAAAGTTGAAGAGGCACGTACCAGTCGAGTTCGAAGAAGGATCTCCCGGAAATTTCTCTGTCTCCGCTGAAATAGACGACTGTGCTTCCTGAGACTCGAGGATAGACGCTGTAAGAGCCTCTTCGTTGATGAATGATTTCCGAGCGATTTCCTCCGTAAGAGATAGCGTAGCAGGAAGCCCACGCTCAGGGGAGTCTTCAAAGGACGATGTCATGGTCGCGTTAGTTTAAGGCTGCTACTTCCGAAGGTGGTCCTGAAGAATTGGGAAGTGGATATGCTTAGAGAGCTCTGTGAGAGTAAAGAGGCAACGATACCCGGGAAGCGGGACAGACCTGTATTTATGTACAGGCTCGTCTAGGAAGTTCCATTCAATCACAATGACTGACGTGTGCCTTTCCACCTCGTGCAGATCATGGGTGTCTTGGGCTAGCCATGTAATGTAGAGTAATGAACGTCAGATAGAGTCCCTCCGGTTCGGTTCAGGGGCGAATTGGCTTAATCGTGGACGTGATGGTACACCGGCAAAGACGGCCCACGCCGAGGACTACAGCGTGAAAGAAAGCTTGCTGGCGTCATTTGCATTGACCCGGTGATAGCTAGGCAGAACTGGATCTAAAGTATGGTGGACCTAGACACGATTGCATGTGTACGCCACCGCCACCTGCAAAGTGTTGGAGATCAGACATCCTATACGCACACCGTGATAGCATCGGCGGCCTGGGTTGCATTGTGAAACGTCGGTCATGGTGGACAGGGCGATCTCCTCCTCTACAGTAGAGAGCAATCTCCTGAAATTGCAGCTCCAATGTCTGCTCCTGGGTTGGAGGGGCCACAACGCCTTTGAAACTGGCGGCGCCGTCGCATGTTCTGATTCAGTGGTTAAACGCGCGTGAATGTACGCAACAACAGCGTGAGTCTTAATACGATCACATGTGAGGGCAATCGGAGCAGTGGTCATCAGCTGAATATTGACTCACTCATACCCCACGACCTAGCATTGATTTCATGTGGCAGGGATCCTGCTTGTTTAGAGAAGGGTGCCCATCGCACAGACAATCTTGGGATCCGACATATACGGACAGGTAATGGCTGTTCAGGGGTGAGTTGAAAGGAAAGACAGACACAGAAATATATGACGCCTGCAATGTACCGATCGTTTAGGAAATTTCATCAAGTCGTAGAGTTGTGCGAAATATTCAGGAAAACGTGTCTCTGTGGAAGGTCCGACGGTGTCGTAGTACATGCCCCATCAAGGCCTGGGAACAGCTTCTCGTCAATTGGCAGCAAGCTGGCATTGATGGTTAAGATGATCAATGACTGGGCCACGATGGCACTAGCTTAGTATTGAGGATGTAAATACGAGCTGATGCTGCCCTGCGTACCAACTCGACGAAATCGCGCCACATACTCGACCAATAGTTTCCTAAACCTGTGGACAACCTCAATTCATTTCTTACTAGGCGTAGGAGGGTAGCTCCTAAGATTGAACGCCACACTGCGTTTCGAGGCAGTGAGAAAAGGAAACATACTATATAGCGTCCATGCTCACTGCGCACAAAGTGCATGTATGGGCTGTTCTGTCATTATTCTACACCGCACTACGTACTGCCACAGAGGAGCATCAGAAAAGCGATGTCTTGTTAGCTAATTAATAGCAAATTAAGAATCATCATTCGCCTATCCTGTTACTTTTATTTTCAGCGTTTCAAGGGTTTTCAGGTTAGCGGGAAGCAGAAAGTAGAACCCTTCATATGAACATGTAAGGAAGTTGCTTCCAGCAAAATTCCCTTCTCCCAGATGCAGACATTCCAGTAGGTAACGACAATATTCTGCGGACCTCATGTAGTATTCTACGGCATCGAGTACATAGACTGTCAACTGAGCGCTCTCCTTATTATCAACCACAATGCCGTAGCAGCCAGTGGTAGTGCCGGAATTGTTGCGGTCATAGTCTTTTATATGGCAGATTGTGACTGTCCATAGCTCTAGCCCCCTCCTGTCGTGCAAGGAGCGTTCTCTGCAGAATATATACCCATCTAGTACGTCGACAACCTTCCGTAATGTCTTTGCCAACTGTGCTGTGTAAAGGGCTTGTCTTCTAACTTTTTTCTTCGTTAACGTCGTCTTGACAACTGCTAGGCGATCAGGGTATCTTGACGACATTATGAGTCCGGTTAATTATATGTCTGATCGACTGGGTGCAGTATGATGAACAGCAGTAGTTAGCGAGTGAATTCCGGTAGTTTCTAGAGGTAAGGCATCAACGTTCTTTATGCTACCCAGACGGCTAGCCACCTCTTTCTGATAGATTTTGTGTGCTGGCTACTTGTCATCGTTTGTTTCATCACTGCTGTCATCGGTCATCCGGTCAGTGTCTCTGATTAGGGTCGAGGTACTTGCACGTAATCAATCCCCTGATCGAGCTAGAACGGAGCTGTCATCTAGCCAAGCATATGTCGTGCACATTCTGTGACTTTGTTCGAAAGACCTGTTCGCCGGTCGTCCCAACGCGTTCAGGTCACCGAGGCTCCCGGTCCGCAGGTTGCAGACGACAGGCTATGTGCTTTCTCTGGCAGTGGCTTTGATGCTAGAAAGACCACTTCCAGCAAACTTGGAGACTCTAGTTTGGGAATGGATGTCGAAACTCGGGACTGGTCATGCTCGTGGAGTGCGAGGTGTCAGCGGAACGGATTTTGTTTCCTGGAACATCCTCTGCATTGTTTCTCACACGGTGTGGCTGAACGCGGCTTTTGTATATGTCGACGCTGTCCCATCATCACATCCCGTCACTTGAGGAAAGAAGCAAGAGTCAAAGGGCTAGATTGTCGGGCGGTGAAGCTATCAACGCCATGGCGACGACCGCAGACATGGATATTTATCATGTGGGGTCCGCGCGGGACATATCCGACCGAAATGGTAGCAAAAATCACCGGCTGGTGCTTTGCTCAAGTATCTGGCCTATTTCGCCTCGTTTGGCGATAGCTCTAATGAGCAGAACCAGGACGGAAACGCAGCCAAATTCTCCCCGCAAGATCAGAATCTTCTTACTGAACCATCACACTGCCGTCTCACGTCATCCTATCCAAAATGTTTTTGCTTCTAGGGTGAGAACATTTAGTGTATAGGAAGAAGCCACCCCAACGTTACATGACGAAGCCCACGTACGATCTACTTGATGGTCGCTCAAACATCTCCCTGAACTCACCCCAAGGGATCACGAGAATCTCGCCATCCACATGAGGCCCTTGAAGTACATACCCTCCTCGCTCTCGGCTAACGTGAACAGGCGTGGCGTCACCCTCCAGCCGCACCTTCGCCAGTTCCAAACGTCCAGCTATTCGGATGACAGGCTCCAATCAGCAGGCTCAGCCCGTACGAGCATCTCCAGAATCCAGCGCGGCGATACCACCTGCAAAGCGGGCGCCCCCGCCGACCCGCAGCATGAACTCCTCGAGAACGATATGCACCAACCTCGAACCTCCGGGGCTCGAGCGCGGTGCCCACAGTGGCACACTCTCCCCAGGAGCGCTAGTACGAAGAGACGAGACTAGCGAAAGCGCAGAAGCCGTTAAGTAGCCCTGGGCAACTGTATAGATCCTGCACTTAGGTGTTCCTTGATAGACTTGTCTTCCTTGCCCCCAAAGCCCAGACCAGTGGCGGAGGAAGCCTAGACGGTGGCGATGCGGGCGAACTGAGCTCGGCACATTCGAGGTGCTTCCTGCCATGCGAGATGCTGTCTAAATCGTACTCGAACCAGTACTAGGAGGTGGCAGCCTCACTGGCAGGACATTAAAACGTCGAGTCTCCCCTGACCAGGCTTCTGTCCGTGGAACGGCCCACATCAACCCAGGTGTCGGATATGGCGTCTTAGGACAAGCGTTGCATTGTATTGACCGTTGTGCTAAACAAATGCTTCACCTCGCTGATGACGACTCATTGGTAGCTCGTGTCTATGATATGGACATTACCACTAGAATCGGGCACGCTGAGGGTTATGAGACCGGTGTCTCGCGCATCATCGTCATCGCCGTTATACCGTCAAGGTTCGCTGATAGTTTCGCAGGGTACACCTAAGCTTATGAGCCAGCACAAAAGTTCGGCCCTGACGGGGCAAGTGACGTCAGGCGCCGGGGCTAGATCCGCCTTTGGAGAGCTTCGTTTGTGGCTGCTTGGCTCGTGGTGAGGAGAGAAGAGCCGCAGGAGCTAAGCACCTGCACGGGCCTTCTTCTGCTCCGGGACCGCGCGGTGCCGGTTTTCAGCCGCACACACGTGCCAGACGCGTAAATCAACGTCCTTTCCTCACGCTGCCTTTCAGGTCAAGCATCCCGGCGGGCGCCAGCTGACTGGCTTGAAGATGTAATGCCAAGGCTATCATTTGGCCAGTGCATTCCTATTTCAGGGAAGCATCGAGGGACTGTGCAACGAATCCTGCACGTCAACATCAGTCCGTTACATTGCTATGCAACCAAGCAGCTGAAGCATCCGCGGTCTCGCAGCAGCTCTGTAGGCCTGTTGCTGAATATTCTATCAGTACGATTCGTGCCTCTACCGCTTGCGAAATTGAGAGACATCTACGGAGAGAATAACTTGTCGCCGTCCTAGCATTCCATGAATTGGGCGCCCTCTCCAGCTATTTCAGTAGGTCTCTCGCTGATTGGTCCTCCCACCAAGGCCGCCTTTGGAGGCGCTCCAATGCTGACGTGCTGACACTACTCTAGCCACATTTCAATTCTGACTACCGCCATGCTGCTGTGTATAGACCATCTAACAGATGAGCTATAGTTACAAAAGCTGTCCATGCCTAGTGGGCAACTCTTAGAGCTTAGCCTCACCATGTGTTTCTTCAGGAAGCCTCCGCCCACCATCGTCCTCGAATTTTGGCAAACCCATCACAAAGTCTTCTGATTCTTTCTCATTTATAATCGACGCAGTGACATAGGTTGCGACTTCAGACTCGTCCAGTAACTGTGGGAGGAGCGGAAGCACGTTGCGAAGTGCTCTGGCTTGCCTATCAGCCGCCTTGGAGCGCGTAAGGCCGGCATTCTCATTGTACCAGCTCAGATCGTTTGCTATGCAGGATATCTCAAAGAATTCCAGTATTGCATGGTCCAGACCCGAAGACTTGGCCGCTTCGTATGCCATCCGCTGGCCAAGTGCTCCGACAAGTTGGCCGCACATAGGAAGGATATATCTGTCGAACTCACGGCCGCGATGCCCGCCCGGCATTCCCGCGAGCTTTTCACGCGCCTCTCCAAAGATTCCCTGTTCATATTTGGCGAGGAGGCCCTCTCGCTCTTTGGGAGCATGTAGCGCGTACCGACCCAGTAGAAGTTCAGAAGCGAGTCCTGGAAGACGGCCTGTCAGACTACCCGCCGCAATCGGGAACAAATCACTCACGGATGCACAGGACTAGTGTATCGCCCTCAGCGATGGAATTTCCCTGAATTGTCAACGCCAGTTCGGCTATCTGATTGTGGTTGAACAATCCTTGCCATCCACAGCGGTGCACAAGCTCATCTAACGTCTTCACCGAGCGCATGACGAGCGCCTTGAACACGGTCGCCAGCCCGTGACGCACACGCTGATCGAGCGAACGATTCATAAATTCACCAACGGTCCATCTTGCATACACGTCGAGAACCTTGGAGGAGACAAGCCCTCTAATGATGGGCTCCTGTTGGGTGCTGAATGTGAAGATCGGCACGCGCTTTCCAGTACTGGTGTTCTCGACAAGTCTCTGTTGGCTGTATCGTGCGGCGATATAGCTGCCGACTTTCAGTGCCGAGACGCCCATGATGGACAGCGAAAGAGTGCCGACAGATACGCGCCAGATCTGCTTCAAGAAGTCGGACCGAATGTTATCCGGCGGCGACACAGAACCGAGCAGTGCTCCGCGCGGGAGGTGGACGTGGTCGAAGCTTGTGATTGAGTGGTCGAGGGGTTTCGTGCCCGGACGTATGGGGAGAGCACGGGATGTGACACCCGGGCGCATTCCGACTGCATCGTTAAGCCATACGAGGAACGGTCTGACGCCGACGTCGTCGCCATCGATCATGAGTCGAGCAAAGACGACGGCCACGCGGGGCACTCCCGCCTCAGGGGTCGTCGGAGGCATGGCCTTAGCGGCCGCGAGCGTCGGGGTGTGCAGATCGAACGAACCATCGGAGCACATATGGGCCGTAGTCTCCAGGTTGCGCGCGTCGAGGCCGTGCCCAAACTCTGTGAGCATGAATTCACCGCAAACCTCGAACCGTTCAAGCTTAGCTAGTATTGGCAGGAGATCAGGCCGATTGTCCACAAACGCTCCTATCGTGCCGACACACAGGTTCAGATGAATAGTAGCGATTATGAATGCTGTCATGTCTCGAGCCGCAATGACTCCTGAGCGTCAGCAAGGATCGGAAGTTGAGGCTTCCAGACTCACGATCGAAGTGGAAATCCCAGAACTTAGAAGTTAGATGGACGACGTCACTGACCGTCAAGCCTGGGAACAGTCAGTGAACCACATCGCAGGACACATGCGCGGCATACATACCACTCGCTTCGCAAATGGCTTTGGCCCGACCATAGTGGAGCTGGATCTTTTCGGCCGGTGGACGGACGTCCCTGTCCCTGGAGACTGACCAGAGGTCTCGACTCAGCATAGACCTGGAAAAGGTCATAGCCGTGACTCTTGCTATTTGTTCCGAGAGCAAAGTGGATGAGATAGAGAGGTTGAGACAACACGCCTAGACAAGCACCGGCGCCTGTTGTACCACGTACGCATGCTATATGCAAATTCGCCCGCTCGGGGAACGGCTGACATTGACCCGTGACGCCCATATAATACGTACGAGGAGTGCACGTCAGCAAGGGAAGACATGCAAGTTACCAGCTGACCATGACGTTCTCCGTGTCACGGACAGGATGATTACTCAGACCTCCCTAATATGACCGACGTAATCCCCGCTAACTTTGTGCATGCAGCAGCCATTATCTGATGATGGTCATGCCTATACCCGACTTGCTATAGTATATTGTGTCATCAAGCACTTCGAAGATGAGAAATTGTCTCAGGTTATTAGCGACTTGCGACAGAGGCTTTACCCTTGCGTCCTGGTGCAGCACACTCGCGATTCTCCACGCCATCGGCGAGAAATGTTGTGCTCATAGGCTGTATCACTTGTGCGCCGGTGCCGCTCAACCTGCAGGCTCAAGCATTGCCATAGCATATGAGGAGAACAATTTACGCCCGTGCCAAGGATTGCGAAGCTGTAGATAGTATCGGAAGCTATCTGCGTTATCTGTCCCTGCATCACCAAACAAGTCGCTTGAGCGTTGCATATGTTAGCGGCGAACGAGGCACGCTAGGAGGACTTGAGCGGACGAGAGAGCCTCCTTGCCCTGCTACTGCCTCTGCTATGATGATCTCCTATGCCATATGACGATAAGCTAGTCAACGGACGCGGTAAAGGAATATAGACGTAGAAGAATAGATACGAGATACAGAGGCCTTAGCGAGGAGTCCACAGCGGTGAAATGTTGTGGCTGAAGCGGAAACCGACGGTTTGATTCAGGCTTCAATTAGGATCTTAAATAATTAGTACAGTACTACAGTGGCCAGGACAAAAACTCCAGTGTGCTGCGATCTGGCTGAAAAGCAAAAATAGAACCGGTTTCTCGTTTTAAGCGTCAAGTCGTCTATACATGGCTTGATCCACTCGTACTCGTACCGTACGGCGAACCCTACATTGTCTTCTGGTTTCTATATTTAACATGCACCACGGAAATTGATAGCTTGATTCAGGAAACACTCTCTCCGTAGACTCATTCCCAATAAGTGACTTTGTCATGCTATCTATTTCTGTCACAATGTTCTAATTATAGACAAGTTGATATACGGGCCGTCATGTCTAAATTAGTTCCGACCTAGAATACCACCGAGTCTTAGGCTCGATCATATAAGCATTCATCCTCAACCAGATGGCTAGAAGGTGTCGAGATTGGACGCAATATAGGCTAGACACCTCTTAAGCATGAACCTAGTATCACACATCAAGTTCGCCAATGCATCAGGCAAGTACGACCGCATCTGGAGCATTTTGTTCCGCGACCTGTCATTTGTCGATCGGTGGACCAGCAACGGGATGACCTTTTTGATCATTGGTTGCAACCTCGCCGTCATTTTTGCTACTAACGGTTTAGAGCGCCTTTCGTCGCGACCTTGTGGCGATCTGTACCTGGCTCTGCTCGTGGTGAACGAGAGCGGTCTCCGACTGACTCAAGACGACTGGAACGACTTCAGACGATGCTTGCGGGCACATGAGTTTAACGAAGACAACTATGAGATGATCTTCAGTAAGTTGAATATAAGGTTGAACATTGATAACTTAATATGTCACCAGGAAACAGTAGTCGCAGAGCCCGACCGGTTGGTTCATGACTATATGCAGAATCGGACGACGCGTACATATTCTACATGTGCTACAACCTATGCGGAAACACGAAGAGGTAGTAGCGCAGGACTCCGAGATGAGGTTAGTGAGTATCGCAGGAACTGCGGTTATTGCATCAAGCTCGAAGTAGCGGGCGAATTGCGGAGTTGGAAGATTGTACCCTGGTGGGCTGCCTCTTACGATTCTAGTACAGCACGTGGACACTATCTTCGACCTCAAGATCACGGACTGGGAAGTCTAGTCACTTACGTGAACGACGCTCCTACCGATGGGCTTCCAAGAGGGTTGGGGGCTTCTGTGCGAAGGAATCCTCCAGTGGGGCGTTTCCGGGCGTCTCCACGAGGCTAGATAGTATAATGCTTTTCGGATTCTAGGGCCACTATATCATCATAATCTCCTAAGATGGTGTCCTTGGACACAAGGGCTCAACGATGCACTCTTGACGGGGCCATACGTCTATCTCGAGGTCGCGAGAAGTGCAACTTATAGTCAGGATGAGCTGCCCGGTGAGCTGCTCTTTCGATGGCCGCCCACCATCTGAATTGGGCTCGTACCGTCTCTGCCTCAATGTTCCAGCTCTTTCCACACAAGCGTGAGATGTCATTATATCTGAAGTTGCATCGCTCCAATACGTACCCTTGAAAGGCTTTCCTGTAGAGCATGAACGCGTTCAAGGGTCGAGGAATTCTCCCTTTGATTTCCCGTCGCCGGAGATCAATCGCCCTATACACATACGCCTCGACTTCATCCACTGGGACACAGTGCAATAGCTCGCTCAATGGAAGCTCAAGTTCTCCGAGTTTCCCTGCAGCCTCCATCATACCTTGGTTGCGGGGGAAATCGTTGCTCTGAGATGTTAGAAATGGCAGATATCGCTACATAGGAAAGAAATATTCTTACGTTAGAGCCGGACTTTAGGTTCGCGCAGTAAGACGGTGACTCAGGACTCCGCTGTGGCGGCAATGCAACGTAACGCTCTTGGCCCGAGGCAAGGTCACTATTGTGAAAGGCACCAGCCCTGTACTGCTCTGCGAGAGGCTCAAATGTCGTGAACGTGGGGACCATGGAAGAAGCCAACAGACAGCCGAAGACGGCTTGATTAATAGGATCCGCGTCTTCGAAACAGTCATTCGCTCGATATTGGAGTTCGTAGGCCCAAGTGATTGAACCATCGTCGATCGGTGTCGTTGATGCAAGAGACGAGTCTACGTCCATCTTGTTAAAAGAATCTACTTATGAAAAAGAGATACCACAAAGACTGTTGAAGCATCTACACATTATATATAGATAAAAAGTTCGATGACCACATTACATAATACACAGACGTTGTGAACACGTAATCATGCCAGTGATATAATGAATGAGACGGTGCCGTAAACCACACACTTGACATCTATGTTGCACAAGCAATGACGATTGGTCATTTTCTGACGGCCGCCGCATGAATTGTCAGCAGATTGAGAGAGCTAACCACGTTTTAGATGCGATAAGCAGTACATTAATAACTAGAAACTAACGATCCAGGTCAGGCCAACATATTTATGACACTTGTCAACCACGTCCCCTAGACGGTACACAAAACTGTTCGAACTGTCCTTCAACGGGGCTACAACACAGGGCCGTGTTGCAATGCGGTCCGTTGAGCATCTCACTGTCTTCGCCATGCTGCTGGATGTGCACGGATCTCCGTCTTCTCAATCAGTGCATTGGTGGTATTATGGTCTTATCTGAGTGTTACATGGCCGGCAGAGATCAGCTTAGTAGGCTTAATTCTTCCGCAGCGACGGACGTGGAAGGGGTGGTCTGGGCCTGGGAATCATCAAGACAATATTGCCTTTCTCTTTAATGCCGG
>JANBVO010000085.1:0-50153 GCA_030052745.1 Pleurostoma richardsiae
TGGTCATCTTGAGATTCGATGTGTGCGGGGGAATGAAAAAAAGTGGGGGGCGAACACGAGCTTGCAATAGACAGTAAACGTGGAGAGAAACCAATGATGGCAGGCGTCGATGCTCGGGACCTGCGCCGGCTCCACGCCGGTGCAAGCAAGATCGGGTACTCGACCGCGTTGATTGAGGAAGGTCTAAGGAATCCCAAGACAGAGCCTCGGCTTCCGTCATTGAAAGCGGTCCGTTTGGCTTCCCAAGCGCCAGAGTGGAGGTTCGGCAAGCCGACCACCAGCGTCTTCCGGGCGTTGTCTCGCTGTGCCTTCCTCCCGACCCTACAGGAGGCGAGCAAGGAGGGTCTGAGCCCGGCATTTGTTATGAATGACTTCCTTGAGGCGTTCTTCGGCAAAGCAGAATACATTATGGACGCTCCAGCGGCAGCACCGTTCGACCCGCCAGTTCCGGCCCCCACTTTCTCCGTGCCTGAGCGGCCAGAGCCAGGAGACATGACCGCGGCGGACCTGTCCGGCAAAATGCCGCCTTCTTCCAACCCCCCTAGACCTGCGCGCCGAAACCAGAAGGCTGCTAATAGAACAGGCCAAACGGCGGCTTTCAAGGCTGGAATCACAAAGAAGACCGCTGAGCACGCCCCTGCGACGGCGTCTCGGCCTGGTCACAGATTTGCATTGCGGTACCCGCGAAAACTTTCGGAAGCAAAGCCGACCACTCAGCGTTCAGAGCGGCCGATGTTCCCGCCTCTGCCCGCTGAACGGGTTACCGTGCTGAAGAGACCCGCTGAAGAGGACGCGCTTCTCAGTGAAGAGCCTTCTCCCAGGCCCGATGACAGTACGAGCCTGTTGAACTTGGGAGCGTCAAGCTCCGGGCCAGTCCTTGACCAAGAGGTATCCTCTTTGCTAGCTCCAGCTCCGGAACCTCCACGCACGCCGCCGCCCACCTGGACGCCTACAACCGAAGAAGGCGGGGACGCCTCTCACGCTCATTCCTCTGGCCATCGGAAGTCGGGTGAGCCAGAGTTGCCGCCCGCCTCAGCAGGGGAGTCGCAGCAACCGATAGAGCCCCCATTGGAACATCCGCCGGAACACGAGCCCCCGCCGGAGCCCTCACTGGAACAGCCACTAGAACAGCCACTAGAACACCCACTAGAACACCCGCTAGAACATCCGCTAGAACACCCACTAGAACACCCGCTAGAACATCCGCTAGAACACCCGCCTGAGCCCCCGCCTGAGCCCCCACGTTCCGCAATACCATCTCCGGAATATCTGGCCGGAGTCGCGGTCAGTAGGACCCCGCGGCGGGAACGGGCCAAGTCTGTTGAGCATCCCAGCTACCGCCAAAGGGAAGGCAGGCGTCGGGACGAGGTGCGGAGGGCCAGCAGAGGAAGCAGCCGAGAATTAAGCCCAGCGGAACGGACTCCGAAGCAGTATAGGGAAAGAGATGATCTTCCAGGCGCTAGACGCGATAGGAGCCCAGACCCGGCTTCCACGCAGTCTGCCGCGCCTGACACTAGAGCAGGCCAGGAAGAGCCGCGAAGTCATGAGATACTCCAAGCAGGAGTGTCGTCGACCGCAGAGTCGACAGGAATTCTCTCGACGCGAGGACCCCACGCCCAACTGAGGAAGTCTCCCAGGACCCGCAAACCCCGTGGCAAGCTTGCTCAAGGATCAACTCGACCGCAGGGCGCAAAGTTAACCAAGGCCAGGACCAAGAGCACTGAGCTACTGTCCATGCGGGAAACCCGAGCCCGGCTGAGAAAATCTACCAGCACCGGTAGACCCAGCGCCAAGCTTACTCGAATACCAACTCTAAGGCAACTCGCAAAGAGAACTGAGAAGAATGCTAAGAATGCCGGGAGCAGAAAGAACACCGGCGGCAGCAAGAACGCCATCGCCAGTTCGAAGGTAGATTCCGCTCCGGTAGCATCCACTTCGAATCCGGAGACGGCCGGATGGACGCTTACCAACCCTCATTCAGTGGAAACCCCCGCCGGGCCCTCCAGCGCGAAGGGAGATTCCGCTCCGGTGACATCCACTTCGGACCCGGAGAAGGGAGGATGGGCGCTCGCCCAGGCTCTCCCAGTTCCTGCCGGACCATCCAGCACGACAGGAGCACTGGAAGCAGACGATATCTCGAGGGGTCGAGGTGTATTTGCTTATGCCGGAGGCCCTGCGGAACCATCCAATACGGCACTGCGCATACGTCCCGTGAAGAGACGTGAGCCACCGCCGAAGCGAGTAAAGCTGAGGGCAACCGAGAATGACGAAGAGTTGCAATTCAAACGGCGATCGTCGGGCTGGTGCACGACCGACTCATCGGACGATTCCCCGGTCGACAGCAAAGCTAGAGAACATGTAGCGCTCCAGTACCACGAGGATAACCCAGGACAACCAAGCCTAGGACGGACCGTTCCGGATGTGAGTCAAGTGAATTTGGCAAGGATAGAAGGACTACGTCGCCTTCCACCAGATGAGGTACGCCAGCGGCTGCTCGATATTCGAGCACGCCGCGAAGCCGCCACTGGTACGCAGCCAGGAGATGCAGCAAACAGGAGGGACTCAGATGCTCTGGACGAACGGCGAAAATCCCCTCGCTCAACCGAAAACGTTCGTGGGGAGATGACGGAGACAGCGGGGCTGGAGGCAGGGAGATCCTTATCTGCAGAAATGCCTGTTTCGGAATCCAAGGCTGTCGATTCAAGAGTCAGGACGAGTAGCCAAGCTGGTTATGGCAGCGAGAGCGAGAGAAGGGGAATGGATCCCTTTTCGGAGACCAAAAGCGTGCATGAGGCTTCGTGGGAGGAGGAGCAAGGCGATCCCGATTGGCAGATTATCCCCGTGTCCCAAAACGAAGCCGGGGCAGCACCCTCGCCCAGTCGCTCAGCACCAGCGACCCCAGAGTCGATTCTCTAGCATAGATTCAACTTCCCGAGTCATCGGGGAGACATGTGGTCAAGCGACTAGTTTTGAGAGCTGTGTTGTGTTTCGCACCGAAAGCAGCATATCGCCTAGCTCCACCGCTTCCAGGTGGAGACAGTCTGATGTCTCGCTCACTGAAGGATGGGACGCAGGGACTACTCCTTATTTCCACTTTCCTACGTTTGCACGGGCACATGGTGGGACCTCCCGGAGAGGGTGGGGAAGGCCCGTCTGCTGCTATTGTTTGCGTCTCGAGCCCTCTGACACGGAAGCTGCTAGAGGAATTTCGGACTACCGTGGTACCGGCTGGTCACGCCACAACTGACTAATGTAGCGATGTTCATAACTGGAGCATTCATTGAGTTAACTGGGTATATAGGAACTACGTTCCCTTTTGAACCCTTCAGGGGACAAAAAGAGAGAGAATTACCTGAAAGGATTATTCGCAAACGATAAGGTCATCAAATACACTCGCCCCGATTGACATCCAGCAGCCATTGACGATGTGTTCACAGCTGATACGTGAGGACGATATGCTGGTGGAAGCCACAGAATGCGATGCCCATTACAAGTAACCCATGCCTTGTTCTTGTCTAAGCCCACATTCCAGCCAACAGCTGCTTGGCTCGAAGGGTGAGGCCCATGTGTTTCCAGCTGTGTCTGTCCAAATGATGAATCAAGTACATGGCTGCCAGTATCGGTATGTAGATGGCGGCCGTCGGGCGAGAACGCTACTGAGCTGACCCAGTCGCTGTGGCCCTCGAGCGTCGCCACGCAGCTGCCCGTCGCCGCGTCCCAGAGCTTGACTGTCTTATCGGAAGACGCCGACGCCACCTGGCGGCCGTCGGGCGAGAACGCCACCGAGCGGACGAAGTGGCCGTGGCCCTTGAGCGTCGCCTCGCAGCGGCCCGTCGCCGTGTCCCAGAGCTTGACGGTATAGTCGTCAGACGCCGACGCTACCTGGCGGCCGTCGGGCGAGAACGCTACCGAGCGGACGTAGTGGCCGTGGCCCTCGAGCGTCGCCTCGCAGCGGCCCGTCGCCGTGTCCCAGAGCTTGACGGTACAGTCGTCAGACGCCGACGCTACCTGGTGGCCGTCGGGCGAGAATGCTACCGAGCTGACGGCACTGCCATGCCCCTCGAGCGTCGCCTCGCAGCGGCCCGTCGCCGCGTCCCAGAGCCTGACTGTCTGGTCGTCCGACGCCGACGTCACTTGACTGCCGTCGGGCGAGAACGCTACCGAGCGGACCCAGTCGCCGTGGCCCTCGAGCGTCGCCTCGCAGCGGCCCGTCGCCGCGTCCCAGAGCCTGACTGTCCGGTCGTCTGACGCCGACGCCACCTGGCGGCCGTCGGGCGAGAAAGCTACCGAGTTGACAGGGCCGCTGTGACCCTCGAGCGTCTGGAAACATGGATGCCACTCTGAATCTACCTTCGGCAATAGCGATATCCAAGCTGGGAACTGGTCTCGGAACACCCCTCGAACCTCGCTTGATTCTGGTGTAAATATGATGGTCGAATGGTAGACCTGGAGCGGAGCCGTGTCGATAACGCCGCAGTTGTTCATAACGACTCGTTTAGTGTCGTAAAGAAAAGTCGACACATTGCTGTTGCCTGCGGGCTAGATACACAATTAGTCTCATCCGAAAAGAACATACCAGAGGATATACGTACACCACGCATCTCCAACAAATCATCTACCATACCGATGCTCTCCGAGATACGACCCAGGATACCTAATGCCTCAAGCCAGTGCAGGAGATGGCGGCGTAGGAAGTTGTCGACTGCATCGCCATCCTGCACAATGCCGTTGCTCTGCTTTAAGTGATGAACCCAATAGAGACAGGCATACTGGACTTCGGCAGGGAGACATTGATTGATAGTGTGCCGGTCGATGTCCGACCGCCGCGCTCCAGGCATCTGCAGACTGCAAACATCGCGTTTCAGTGCGTTGGCCGTTGACAACAGCCGAAGACACTGCACTGCCAACCGCGCGTGCGTCTCCTTCTCGTCGATCCAGAATGGAAACTGCTCTTGCTCCTTGCCCCTCTCGGGGTCGACAAGGAAGTCTCGGAATGAGAGATGTAGCAGCCTAACCGGGCTGTGGGAATCTGGGGGGACGTTGAGAACGGAGTGAAGTAGGCCAAGTTGACCTTCGATAATTTCCAGGGGAAGTGCCAGAAGCCGATGGAGAGAAGGTGTCGACAGAGGACTAGCGAGAATGACGATGGAGCCGACGACTTGCTTGAAATTTTCTACCACTCCACGCTTCTCCGAGTCCGTGAGCCCGATAAGCAGTTGATCCAGTACTGGACGGTAGGTCGCGTCCAGATTGGACGTTCCCCTTGCCTTGTATTCTAGGACTCTCGCCAGTCCCTTTTCCGGACCACCAAAACGAAGATCGCCAACGAATCGGCAGACAGTCGCAGCGAAGATGAATAATGGGACTGCCATGTCAACTAACATTTGGATAGTCGTACTATCTGGCCACTCTGGCGATAGCTGTCGATCTGGCGTACAGAGACTGTTGTAGTCTCGTCTGATCTTGCGTAACTCGTGTTCCAAAAAGGCGGCGATATCGTGCTTAATCACGGACTTGGGGATGTCGTGGAGAGCAACATCCTCATAGCTGCCGCCAATATCTTTGAATCCGAGCCGGATAGGCAATTCTGGCCGGCTGGTGACAAAGAACCTCAGACGGACGGTGGTGAGCTCTCGGGCGCGGGACAAAAGATGGATAATGGCTCTAGCATCTGCTTCTCGGTCGCATTCGTCCAGAGCATCGATCACAACGGCTACCAGGGCGGGTCTGCGAGGCTCGTCCGTGCACTTCTTCAGAGGCTCTAGAATGAGCCTCTCAAACTGTTCCTTTTTACTCTTATCGCCGATACTGTCATCGTCCTCGATCACACGGCGGACGTGCGAGGCTAGGGGTTGAACCTGCCGCACGATCTGAGCAGCGATCGTCGTGAAAAGCTTGTCTGCTTTGCCGCGGTCACCTTCGCCCTTCTTGAAGAAGTAGCTAGCAGTAGGCACCTTAGCTGTGGAGAGATGTTCGGCTACGGTGCGCGATATCGTGGATTTGCCGGTGCCAGCCATTCCGCGCAGCCAAAAGATACACTTGCCATCTGCTTGGTCGATCCACTTGTATATTTCGGCGAGGAGATCGACTCGGGTATCGGGGTGGCAACGAGGGTCGTGTTCGTTGGCTTGAGAATTGAAGGCGGCGCCTGCCGCGACGGAAAGTTTCGACAGGTCGATTTTCTGGTTGATGTCCAGGATCTCGACCCTGGACGTGACGGTTAGTCGCTTTCTGGCAGGTCTTTCCGGACTGAAAACATACGTCTGATCAATATGAAGAGCGGCAAAAAGGGCGGCTTGGTTTCGCCGAAGGTTTGTGATGACCTCGTCGGCAGCCTTGCTCTCGAAAGGCCATTCCAGGGCTCTTAAACCCAGTGCTCTCATCGCTTTCGACTTCCGGCCCCGCTCAAGTCTATCGCCTAATTTGGTCGCGACCTCGTCAAGTTGCGAAAGAGTTTGGTATAAAGCGTCGCGCAGTCTCTGCGACGCTCTGAGGCGAGATCCATGGGGACCTTGAAGCAGGCTCTGTGCTTCTTCGGCGGTCACCTTCAATGCGCCGACATAATCACGCAAGAGCTCAATGTCAGCTTTAGCCCTCTTCACGGCCGAAGAGTAGTCGAGACAGAGTGAAGTAACCTTGACGGCCAGCTCGATGACGGCGATAACGCTCGCCGCAACACCAAGACCTTCTGCCATCGGGGCAAAGTTGAGACTGTTTCGTTGGTTTCGCTGCCATCGCGAGGATAGGGTGAGGTTATAACGGTTTGTTTCAGCTGCGGGGTAAGGCAGACATGTCAAGCCACGAGGCTGCATGCTGCTGCCCGACCAATACGGCTATCGAGAACATTGCGCCACGAGGAGTGAACTCGTAAAAGTTGCACTCAAGGGTCCCCATGAGCCTCTAATCCCGAAGACCACGGCAGCTAGGCGTGTTTTAGAGAGGGGGGACTGTACTGGGCATCATTCGAATTATATTTTAGTATATAGCTTCAGACTAGCCAATCATCGACCACCACAGGTCGCAACCAAGACCCAGAACCACGAGCCTAAACCACGAGCTTAAACCAGCCGGAACTCGCGACAGCGCATCTCCACCGGCGGTCCACATCAAAGGTTAGCGTCCATCACGCCGACCTGGAGTTTAGGCGTGGTGCGAGCAGCTCGGCCTTCAATTTCGATATGACTGCCTGCGTAGGACTCAGATCGTACGCGATGCCGCGGTTGACCGCATCCTGGGCCACCTTCAGGAGGTAAGCGGACGCCCTGATCAGCTCGGCGGGGTACACTCGTAGGATCTCCGTCGCTGTCGTTCCCAGTCGCTCGTTGGATATGGCTTGTTTCGCACTACAGCAGGTCAGCACGCAGATGCCACTGTGCATCCGGTACGTACATGATCCACTCGGCGTCCTCTGAGTAGGTCACCAGCAAGAGGGGCGATGATCCAGCGAGGTGAGCCCAGCGCTTTGCGCGCCGCAGACGCTTACGGAGCCATTCACGATCTAGCGTATGCCCACTGACGCTAGGGTGTGTGTCACCAGCAATCGTGGCGTCCCTGCGGAGGCCGTACAGGCTCGTCCTGTCCTTCCGTCGGGCGCTCGATATACGCTGCTTGACTGTGGTGTAGAACCGGGATAGTTGCACATATGCGAGCCGCGACGACAGAGGCGTGTCGTTGACTATGACGTTATCCAAAGCCTCAAACGTGTTTACGATGCGGCTGTCCGTACGTGTGGTTCCTGGCAATGCTGTCATTTGTAGCAACGATACCCAGAAGTGGTATATTTCTTCGAAATGCTCCGCGAAGAACGCACTGGCGTCGTGCCTGACGAGGCGCTGGGTAAGCATCCCGACCTCCAACTGCCTTGGTATATAAAACGGCTTAGGGTCATTTGGCTGACTTAGAAGCATCTCTTCGTCGGCAGGATTGGACTGCATGTCGGCGGGTGTCTTACTGCGTCGTTCAATGAGTGTGATCCGTCAGCTCCTGTACAAGCCTATGTGTGCACGGCACTGGCAAGCATAGAAGCAGATAAACTTTGAGTTGGTAGTTGAAGACGACAGTCCGTCGACACCTGTCCTCCAGCCTGCATCAGCCCGGAGTGCAGCAAGCAGGTGCCGGGCTCCCATCTCTCTGAGTCCCGGCACGCGGCGGGCCGGGAATGCTGCGAACAGTCGCAGGCCAGGCTGTTCGTGTACATATCTGCCCGCGGGGCCTGGGGCTCTCTGATATTCCTCAAAAAATATTTACCACGGGGACGGATCACACTGCTTCTGGCCGAACGAGTTCTGGGGACGAGACATCCGCCGCTGCCATGAGGTCCACAGCGATCTCACAGCTGGTGATCGCAGCTGGTCTGCTCGCCCCTGTTCAGGTCATTGTCGCTCACTCATGGGTGGAGCAGCTGCTTCGTATCGCGCCGAATGGAACCATGGTAGGGCCCGCTGGGTTCATTCGGGGTTATGTTGGTCGATCGCCCGGCTTTGACGAGGCCCTCGATCTCAACCTCATCCCTCCCAACGGCAGGCCTGACGGCAAGATCATCCACTCAGACGACCTCATGTGCAGGTCGACGCAGACCGTGGGCAACTACAGCACGGAGTATCCGATGCTGCGCGCCGCGCCAGGAGATCTCGTCGCCCTGCGGTACCAGGAGAACGGCCATGTGACTCTTCCCCTCGCGAGCAAGCCAGAGAACAGGGGTACAGTCTACATCTACGGCACTACCAGTCCGTCCAACAACGACACCCTGCTGGCGATCCACAAAGTCTGGACCGCCGATGGGCAGGGAGGCGACCGGCGGGGCAGGCTGCTCGCAACACGGAACTTTGATGATGGACAGTGCTATCAAGTCAATGACGGACCGATCTCAGTCGCCCGACAGGCCCTGTTTAAGAAGGCTCCCGAGGATCCCCAAGGAGCAGACCTCTGGTGCCAGGCAGATGTCCGGCTGCCGGCCGACATGCCAGAGACGGGCACGTATACCATATACTGGGTCTGGGACTGGCCCACAATGTCCGCTCCGACGGCATCGAGCAAGAGGCAGGTTGCTCGCGGTGATCGGGCCAGGCGATATGCCATGGGAAATCCCGTTGCGCCGAGAAATGCAACTCCGTCCGTCGTCATCCCTGAGATCTACACCTCGTGTATGGATATCGAAGGGACTTCCGAGGCGCTCTCGGCTGGCCAGGCTCTCTCCTTCGAGACGGGTCAAGACCTGAACAATGCGGCGATCTCCGCGCAGCTAAGCGACAATTTCCTCGTCAATGTCAGTGGGGCCGGCCCCTCGACTACGAGCACCTCGGTGCCCGCCTGCACGCTATGACGCGAACGGGACGACAGCTATCACTAGGGCGGAGGTTTCTATAGCACTGTTGCGCAGGATGGGGACGATACTGAAGCATTCGGGAATTTGTACTGTATTTCAGGTCGAAGCAGACAGGACTCGTCTCAAGCACCGCATATCCAATCCCATGAACACGTTGCACCGCAAGAAATCAAGAAAAAGAAAAGACAATATGTACAGGCCCACGTCATCTCAGACTCCGCATCTACCTCCAGCCTACTGAGCTGTCTCGGCTCTTTTAGAGGTCTGTCGTCTGCATCTTTTAGATGGCGCTTTGCGTCTCCGCACAGGCGAGCGCGCACTGGACGGCGGATAGCGCTTCGGCAGCAGAGGGCGCATGGCCGGGCTGGAGGACTGTTGCATGGCGAGGAGATCCGACAGCGCAGCTTGTGGCTCGGACTCGTAAGCGACGGCTTGATGGTCGTCCGCTCCGCACAGGCACCGATCGGCCCATGTGGGGTCGCTGTCGGCTGCGCCGAAACAGGTTGGTACGGCGGAATGCTGACACGGTTCTACCGGCTCAGGGTTGGCCTTGTCCCACGTCCAGGGTCTCGCGGGCACTCCCAGGGATATAGGTGATGGCATGTGCATGAAAAAATAATTGTCCGTGAGAAGTGCGAGAACAGTGACGTGCTGGTTCTCTTCAAGCCGCCGGATGTGGATCTGTATGACTGGCCATGGGACGGCTTCGGGCCCGAAATAATCGGCCACTGCGAAGGTGAGAGTAAACTGGCGGTGCTTGCTACCATCGACGATCTGCGGGTAACAGTTGTCGGGGTCCGTAGGAAACCACGTGACGACGGAGCCGTCCTGAGCCGTGCTGGACCTGAAGCTTCTCGATGTGTCCTCGTCGATGCACTCGAGGACGACGCCCATGCCACAGAATGGCTGCCAGGTGGGAGTGACAGCTTGACAGATGATCGGCGCCATCAGGTGGACGATCCGTTCCGGCTGTGACACGAGAGGAGGATGCTCGGTCTACGGTCACGCTCCTCAGAGGACACGGCGGAGAGAGGAGGCAATATACCATCAGTTCTACGACCCGTGGACTATTTTTACTACTTGTCAATCCCACTCGTCGTACGGCGGTGTTAGGATGAACTGCGTGCAAGGGCGTCCGCCGTGGGCAGTTCCTGCCGCACCCTCCATGAGATTAGAGCGAGTGTCACAAATTGGTGGCCTTCTTATTTTATCACACACAGGGTCACAATCGGAGGTCTGGCACCGCAAGGTGAACAGAAGTATCATTCAGCAATGGCAGCCAGCCCCAGGCCGACGATCCACAGCTAGACCTTCAGAGGAGAATGGCAGCAGCTAAAACAGCATACCACGATGGAGAGGGGGGACTGCGCCACCAACATCAGTTTTGACATCTTTCAATAGGTCGTGCTTGCGTACTCTCAGATTCCCCTGCGTCTGTCCTCTCTGTGCCTCCTGATCATTGGCTCAAGCGAGGAGGACGACCGGCGTCGGTGCGAGCGGGGCCGGTGGTAGCTAGCGTCATAGTGCCTATGACGGTTGCGTCGGGAACTAGAAGATGGTTAGGCTCCGCAGGGATGTTGCGACTTCAGACTCACAAGAGGATGATACACGCCGCCGCAATGGCCAGGACAGCTCTGCCAATCGCCATGGCGCCTTTCGTCGCAGACGTCAAGTCCGAGATGCTCTGGGGGTCTGTCCAGGAATATGCGACAAAGCTGTGAGTGTAGTACACGGGGCGATAATATAGGTGGTGGCATGAGCGGGGTCGCAGGGTGGGCATCCGGAATCCTGAAGGCCGGAACTCCCAGGTCCTGGCATCGGGACGAGGGCAGACTGAGGACCGGCGTGCGACGCTGCCAGCCAGGTCGTCAATTCAGCTGGCTGTAGATGCGGATCACCTCGTCGATCGAGACCTGCGGGCTCTCACTGCCCTCCGAAGGCGGTCCTTCTGCTTCCTGGAATGCAGCATTGATCGTGTCGGCGATGTGCACCATCGTCCCGTTCCGGCGCTCTATCTCGCGGCTGTACTGCGCGTTCTCCATCTGCAGCAGGGTGATCATCCTGCTCTTCTGGGCATCCTCCCAGTTTTTAGCTACGATCTGCTTGTGCAGGACCTCGTTCTCCTCCTGCAAAGCCGTGATCTTCTCCTCGAGCAGGCTCATGGACGGCGTCTTCGTCACACGTGTCGGGGGGTACCTGCCCGTATCCGCGAGGAGACGTCGCTCGGACAGGGGTAGCGGTGCCGCGGGCGGCTCTTCCTCCACTGAGGGCAGGGCCGGCAGTGCCTTGCTCAACCGCGGTGGGCGGCGCTGCGTTCTGGTTCGAGGCATCCTCTTCGCTTGCGCAGGGGGGTGGAGGGGCTGTGCATGCATTGGTGCCGCGAGACGAAGGCCCTGAGGGGTGCGTGAATGTTGCTCTGCTGCACAGCTCTGTTCGCTCATTTACATACAGAAATCTAGGAAAGACGAGACCCCGAACACCGGAAACCCAGACACCGGCGAGATCACACCCTATGTACCGTCGCCGGGCGTGCCTGTCTGCACGAAGGACGACCCCCATTCGTCTTCCCGCGTTGCCAGCTTCGTCAGCCACCCGAAGAGCGTCTGCGAGAAGCTGCTCATGCCCTTCCTCAGCGCCTTGAGCCCCTCGATGGCCTGTTGTTCGCCAGCCCACACCTTCTCCAGGATCTTGTAGGCTCGACTGGTCGTCCCTCGGGTCTCCTCCAGCCTGCTGTCCATCGCCTTTGTCGTCGTCTCGATCTTGTCCAGCCGGGAACAGATCATGACGAGGAGCCTAGCAGTCGTTGGGTCAGGTCGTGCCACCGCCAGGTCAGTTCGGTCCGTACCTTCTGATCTCGTCCTGCGAGTTGGCGGCGTTCTGATCGTGGGTTTGCGGTGTACCTGTTGGCATCATGCCCGGGCCCAGCGGGAAGTCCAGGGACGAGAGGTGGGGTTGGCCAAAGTCGAGCGCCGGCCACTGCGGCTCGAAGTTGGTACTGCCCGGGGCCCGCCCCGCTGTGCCCTCGACGACGACAGGGCCAGCCTGTTCCGCCGCCGGCTCAGAGAAGAATTCCGGGAAAGAAGCCATCCTTCGTCTCGATGTGCTGACCGGGCTGTGCTGTTCCGGGAGTCCGAACTCCGCGATTGGGGCCTTCTGCATCGATGTCACTGTGGTCTCGATGCAGACTGCGAACGAGTATTTAACCTATGCTAACATCAGGCGAGCCATCGCAGACTTGCAGCAAGCCCCTTCCCCCCCTTTCCGCTCTCCCCCCCTCTAGCGCAAGGTACCTATATCACGTTGCTATCTATAGATTCGCCTAGACGGTGAACGGAACCTCGCCATGGGGCACCTGATGGTCATCCTCTTGGTGCCACTCTTGGCCCTGCTGGCCGCGGGCCATGACATCTCTCCTCTCGTGTGCATGACGGAGCCAACGATCAAGCTGGTAGCCGGACAGTCCAACGTGTCTGCCCTGTAAGGATAGCCACCCACGCCGCCGGATTCGTGCTATTAACAGGCTCTACAGGGTAGAGAACCCGTTCGGTCGCCGCTGCGAGGCCGTCTTGCGGTTCATCGACGCCGCCGCGGAGCCAATCACGTATGGCTTTGACGCGAACCCGTGCCTGGGCGTACAAGTCGCCACCTTCCAGATCCCCCTCGGCGTGCCCAATGGCTACACGTATCTCATCTGGTAGGCCCCAAATAAAGGAACAGACACGCTTCTGAAACAGACTGACGCCCTCAGGCAATGTGGACGGCAACTGCCAACATGCAACCAGGTGCTGATCTCAGGTGGCGAGGGGGACACCGCGCTCGACAGCCAGCAGAACGGCACCGTGACGTGCTCCACCCCCTCTATCTGGAACGAGACTACGCTGTCCACGGTCGTGAGCACGAGCGGCACGGCCTCGACCGCCACCACCACGAGAGCGCAGGCACAGGACACCCACCTGAGCGCCACCTTGCCGACGTTCCAGAATAGCAGCACGGGAGATTTGACGTCCAGGAGCACCAGCACGACCACGTCCGCCTCGTCCCTCAACACGGACGACGGTTTCACCCAGGTCAGCACCGCATCTCGTACCAGCAGCTCTATTGCGTTCGCCCTCACCGTCCTCACAATCACGATAACCGTGACGACGATGGTATCCGGGGCCCCGGCCACCCCTGCCGGAAGCCCGTAGACGGGCTCCCGTCTCTGACCGTCGCCTGTTGGCCTCGAGTCCCGGTCTGCTTGTCTGGTTCGGGGGCTATAATTGTCTGCGCTCATGTACTTGTAGAGTTGCTCGTCCCAGCTGTTTCTTGGGGTACAATGTGCATGGGTCTTTCCGAGATTGCAATACAACATCTACGCACCGGCTGCCTCGTGATCATCATCTCACCATAGTTCTCTCATCAATGGACTTTTCATCTCTATGCACTCCGCCCCGCCCCCCTCCTGTGGCGACGCAAGAGGAGCTTCTTGAATACTACAAAGAACTGGCCGCGTTCTGGCGTAGAAAGTACGTGCAAGAGGTCCTCGGCCGCTCACGCCAGCTGGCCACCGTGCGCTCAGACCTGAGCGCGTGGCGCGGGCAGATTCAGAGGATGGAGCAGCGCATCTCTTCGCTGAACGGGCTCGACGAGAGAGCTCTCCAGGTAGGCTTGCCGTCTCCGCCGTGACGCACATAGCATCATCTCACAGCTTTCTTGCAGGAATGAGGCTTGTGAGACTTTATCGTGCTGCAGAGCATCTATCGATGGGAGACGTTCAGGGGGGTGGTGGCGGTAGTGGGTGCCAGGACGGATGCGTCGTGATAGATCTTGATTAGACATCTGTGCACTCAATACCAGCTCTTCTCCACTTCGCGAACACGTCTCATTCTGCGGCCGACAAGGCGGTGTCCACGAAAGCTGGCGTGCGATGGCATGTGAACTGCAGCTGGCCGTCGGGGCCCTGTTCGTCATTCGGGATGGTGACCTCCCGGTGGCCGGGCTCCAGGCGAGCCCGGCCGCTCTCGAGGACCAAAGACTGGAGCCGGGGAGGACGAGGGGGGCGGGCTTCCGGGCGTCGCGAGCTCAGAGATTATAAAGGCATCTGCTGTCCGTCCGCAGAGGTCAGCATCACTTCTGGACACTAAACATCCCACGCCTTGCCTCCAACGAACCTCGAGACTATCTCCCCAGAGAGGACCACAACAGAACAAGATGGCGGCCGCGCCCCAGCTTACCGACAGTGCCCACGGCATCCTCGAGTTTGCCAGCTACGTCAGAGACGTGTGCATCATTGAGAATGAGCAGCGCCATCCTTACCCAGGGCAGATCCTGTCCCCGTCGGAGAGGCAATTCATCGAAGACAACGCGCTCGGCAGCGACGAGCGCATCATCACGGCCCTGCGTGGGAAGCTCGATCTCGGGATGGACTTCTACTACGGAGTCAGACATCAGATCATGTCCCTGCTGAACGTCTGGGACGCGGTCCTGGACGAGAAGAGCCGCTACGACATGGAAGGGATGCTCACGAACAGCCGCCCGTTCCTGGACGCCAGCCTCCTGTGCCTGCACATCATCCCCGCCAGGCTTGGGGTCGTGCCGCTCGGCCCGTTCGCGTTGCAGTCTCCGACGGCGCGCACGAGCTTTCCGGACCTCCCCGCCATGGTGAGCGACGAGGAGATCCCGCCTGCGGCCTGGCCCGGACCCGGATACAGCGTCGCGCACGGGGCCGACGGCAGGCCCAGGACGCCGTACCCCCGCGACGAAGGCTACTACTCCGAGGGGCTGGCTCTGTCCGACGACGAAGACGGGCCGGACGAGGCCATCACCATTTCGAGCAACTCCAGAGAGGACTGGGACGAGCTGTCAGACGACGAGGAGCAGGAGCCCGATGCAGCCGGCGTGGCCAGCATCGAGTCAGACGACTCCGACCTTGAGGACCTGTTCTGGCCCAGCGACGACAGCGAGGATGATGGCGCCGAGGTCGTGACGCCGGGAGACACGGAAGACCACGACATGGTCTCGCCGCAGAACCCAGGGCGTGCCATGGCACCCGCCAGCGAGACCAGAGCCGTCGAGGCACAGCGCCCAGAGCCGTCCAGCGGAAGAGGCCGGCTCCGCTACCCCAGAGGTGGGAGGGCCTCTCCGCCCATCGTGCCGCTGAAGCGCACGTTCGCGGACCTTCAGCATGGAGGCGGTGGCGGCGACGCAGACGAAGGGCCTTTCCGCAAGATGCTAAAGAGCAGCACGCAATCGGGCGAGCGGGGCAGGCGCCCCTCACGGCTTCGTCTCAGGTATTCTGCCTAGGGCAGGCAGGGCGGATGATTTGCTGCCGGAGAGGATGCTGGTCGTCCAGGGCCACCGCAGGATCGGGGGGGGGCCTTCGAGGCCCATCTTTCAGCGTACGGGGTGGAAGGCGGCTCAGATGATCAGCTGCGGGCGGGGTCTTTTCGTCTCAACTTAGGTTGATAATTATAGTAACCCATGCGTGCCACTCACCCCTCCTGCTCTTGGTGAACGCCAGCGGCCAATAGCATGTGCCTGTTAGTGCATCCGGACCCGACAGAACGGTTCCCC
Source organism: Pleurostoma richardsiae (assembly GCA_030052745.1). Taxonomy (NCBI): domain Eukaryota; kingdom Fungi; phylum Ascomycota; class Sordariomycetes; order Calosphaeriales; family Pleurostomataceae; genus Pleurostoma; species Pleurostoma richardsiae. The sequence continues at coordinate 15,878 of JANBVO010000085.1, forward strand.
CACCACCACGCGCTTGTTTCGGAGGTCAAAGCGTCGTTCGTCGCGGCTCAGAACCCTAATCTGGCAGCGATCGTACCAACAGCGCCCACCCAACAGACCAAGCTGCGGTAGACATGGCATGACTGTGCCCTCCTCGCCCGCCGGAGACGCAGCTGCCGCTTCCCCGAAATCCTACGTGACTCGATCGTCACCGGAGCAGAACGGCTGGTAGGCCAGAAATATCTCACCTCCGCGGCTTCCGGGCGCCAAAGTAATGTCGCAAGAGCTGTCGTCTCCAGCAATCAAGATGCGTTGCGCACCTCCGAGCTGGGATGCCCTCCAGTGGATGCGGGGCAATTTCGCCCGTATTTTTAGCTTCCCTGACCGTGAAACGTCCAGTCTCGCGGATGATTCGCACCTCTGCCGCTGGACGGTTGGCAGCCAATGAGGTCTGCAGCCCAAGACGACGCCCGCGGGCTGTGCGTGTTCCGGTCCTCGACATTGGGTGAAGCCACGACTGTGTCCTGGCCGGACAACCCAGGTCCGGGACACCGGCTCGTCGCTTGAGCAAGCCCGGCTCCCGGATTGAGTGACAGACGGGGTCACCAGCACTGACCGACCTCTCCTCTCTGCCCCATGGGCGTCGAGTCCGTCCTCCAGCGTCGCGGCATCACGGTCAGAGCCATCGACGTTTCCTCGTCCACGGGTCCTGGAGCACGACGCCGCCCGGGAGACCATGCACGGTCCCGGCTACGAGGCAGCCCGGCCAGCACTGGTCGCCAGAAGCCTATATAGCTGCCGGCCATCTGTAGCATTGGCCCGTGGACGAGACAAGGCCGTTTCCGTGCGCATCTAGCAATCAACACGCTGCTCCAGATCTCACCTTGCTCCTCTCCACGACGATGAGACCTCTCCTCTGCTTGCTTATGGTCTTTGACCTTGCTGCTTGTCTCTCCGCGTGCTCTGTCCCCTACGTCTCCTTGCTGCTCGCCGGGCCGCAGAGCGCAAGGACCCTCGACGTTCCGGTATTCTCGGACTGTGGATATCTGGAAGAAGCAGGGCCCGTCACGTCAAGTAAGAAGCCTCACGAACCCTGCTGTCATCTGCGCTGAATGCTGATCGGCTCCCAGGCGGCAACGTCACTGCGTTGAGCTTCGACGTGCTATACTTTGTGGACTCGGACGGGCTGTCCCTCGACACGGCAAATCTCACCCAGTCGCTCAGCCATGAACTCGGGACGCAGATCGACGCGGACATACTCCTCCACCTGGTCCTCTGCACGGCTTCCTCGGCTGACGGCCGGAGCTTCCCCTTCACGGCCAACAGCACCGTGGACTTCGGTGGCGCGTCCATCCTCCTGACCAACTACTCCTGCTTCGTTTCCCTACCGTACACGCAGAGACAGTCAGCTACCATCTGTGGCGTTTCCACCACTTCCAGCACCGCGGGCGGCGCGTCGACGTCCGACAGTGTCTCTTCCTCTACCGTCCTGTCTTCCCCCACTTCGAGTACTACTCCCACAAGCCTAGCTGGAGGATGCAACAAGCGGCGGACTTGATGGAGCGATAGGGTCTCGTCGCGTGGACTGTCTTCTCGAGGCAGAGCGTCATGAGGACGTGGCCTTATGTCACTGTATCTTCTCCGGGTGATGGGTCTCTGTCAGGCACAGATGAGGCAGCTAGATGAATAGAGCTCGTCCATATGCACCAATGCTATCGTCTTTGACTGTTCGCCAATAGTGTACTAAACCGGACCTTTCCTGGTGGGCGCGCGGGTCGAGCATGTGCCCCGCGAGGTAGGGCCTGTCACCACCGTGGCGTACCCCTTCTGTTGGCGTCTGCGCCTGCCTCTGAGAGAACATCGCGTGATGCGCTGTACAAGACTTGTGGTGAGGTCGCACCGTACCTGAAGCGGCCTCCCAAGACCGAGCCCTCGGCAACCTGATGCCCTGGCACATGGTTTCAGGCACCATCACGCAGACTCCGGGCCGCTGCATCGCAAACCCGGATCGTGGCTGAAGCCGGACTCGGGGGTCCTGGCAGCACGCGAGTCGATCCGCATATGAAGAGGATTGCCCTCTGCACCAAGTCCCAGCGTTCCACATCTCAGAGGCTCTGAACACTCATCAGCTTCAATTCATTCAGCAACACGTCACGAACATGCCCGACCGGCAGATCGTTATTCTCTGTCAGTGCGTCGACGGAACGGTGGCAGTACGCGAGGACGGCTGCTTTCCCGAAGCGGGAAGCATGAACGAAGCGGCGCAGTTATACGGGGATGACGTGTGGTTCGTCAGATTCGTCGACATGACGGCCGCGATGCTGGTGTGGCTGGCGAAGTTCCGCACCTTCCAAGAGGTCCTCGGGAGCCTCTGCTCGAGAGCGATGGACGGCCCTCGCTACTCCTACATCCAGCTGCTCGCCATGGAGGTCGCCGAGAAGCTCGCCATCCTCAAGACGATGAGGCGGACATACGACACAGACTGGCACCTGGATATCGTCCCCATGCTTCATGAGCTTGCGCGCATCTCCGACAGGGGAGCGATCTACGAAGACAAGTAGGCCTCGCAGCCAGTCTCAGCGAGGCAGTGTGGCGGAGGGGAGCGAACAGGGCATCTTAGATTGCTTGCGAGAGAGCGTTCTTCAAACCTTCGAAGACAGCACAGCTCAGATACGAAAATTGTGACTCCGAAGTCGCCTTCAGTCGTCAATCGAGAGGTTTTGATGTAAGCCTATTGCTACTTGTGATGCGCGGAAGTCCAGGCACAGCCCGGCACCCCGCTTCTCCACCGTAGACTTACGGCGCCATTGCGCGCTGTCTTCCGCCTCCCCACTTTCCCTCCCGCGCTCCTCCATCCACGCGGTGTCCGGCACCGCCATCCATCACTTCTGCCGCATCTATCGCCAGGCCTTAAGTGTCGTTGCGCGTAGGCGTCTGTGGAGTGCAGTGTGTATTCTCTCGAGCGAAGCAGGCTGGCGCAACGGACTGTGAAACGCTCTGAGAGGTGGCCGGTCCACACGCAAGGGCCGCTTTCCATTGTTGCGGGGCGGAGGCCGAGACGGTCATCCGCAATGGTGGCTCGATCGTGCTGGGCCGTCCGCGATGCGGTCGGGCCAGTCGGGCCCCTGCGTTCCTTCCCCTGTACGAGACGGATCCTTCGATCGAAATCTGGACCTGGAGTCGCGCGATCCCTTTCTGGATCTCGAGGATTTCTATCTTTGCAGCCTCGACTGACGCTGGGAACTGTCCGTCTCGTTGCCAGCGGTCGACAGCGTCCTGCAGCTTTCGCACTCGGCGTTTCTTTGTGGAAATCTCCGTGCACAACCTGCACAGTCCAGGCGCAGGAACAGTGGCGAAGACAAGCCGGAGGCCGCAAGTCTCACCGACTCGGCGTTCCTTGGGGCATTGCTGACGAAAGAGGCCCCATCTCCAGTGTTTGCAGGTCCAGCGAACGTGGTCATAGAAGCACATCTTGGCGAACTTGCGATGTTCCCGAGCTTGCACTGGGCTGCTCCGATCGGCGGGCGAGCGACCATCTTATCTTACGGGCAACGACTGCATGACTACACGGCCCGTAGATGTCTGTCGTGTCTGTGGAAATGGTCAGTCGTCGAATCAGAGACACGGATTCGACGCAGCCTGGAGGCCACCGAATGAGACAGCGAGTGTCCTTGCGACGAAACGACCCATCGCTGAGGGTGTGCGGATTGTGCAGCAGGGGGGACGTCAATTGGCCAAGGGCCCGCCGCTTGACGCTGGAGACCTGCGAACCTCGGGTGAACGCCACTGTCTGCTGGAGAACCACATTGCCGGGTTTTGGTGGGCGACACCTGTAGACGCTATTGGCCCGCTAAAGGTAGAGGAGGCAGTGTTTACGAACAGCAATGGAGGACTAGCAGGAGCGTAGAACGACTCCGCATTCTACTGTCGCATGCACAATCAACAGCGCGCGACGTCAGGGGCATCGGCCAATGACAAAATGGAGTACACTAAAGACGAACGCTACGAAACATGCTAAAAGTACATCATGACTGGACGCAGTTTGCTAACCTTGCCCTTGAGCTCCGTGAGCTCCTTCTCCAACGAGGAAATGCGTCCGTCCCTTTCGATGACCTGGAGGCGTAGCTTGTAGTTTTCCGCAATCTCTTCATCTAGATCCTCTACGACTTCCTTCTGTTGAAGCCAGAGATCCGCGTACGCGCCCGCAGACCTTGCGTAACTCGACTCCTGGAGAGTCAACGCCCTCTGCGCCTCCTGCGATTGGCCGATTGCCTTCGAATGAGCTGTCGCCATCTCTGCATATTTCTGCAGTAGTAGCCGTATCTTGGTTTCAAACAAAGGAAGGAGGGAATTGCCGCGGTGCTTCTTCTCTATCATAGACAGGAACGAGGTAATGTGTTCCTGGATGCATTAGCAAGACGTAGCCGTGTGTGGAGAGCTCACTCACGAAGATATTTTCCCCGGGGAGCGGTGGAAGCATTGGGTTCTGCACCTCCGGGATCGGCGTGGGGACGCGCACCGGGCGGTATGACTCCGGCTTGGGCAGCGGCGCAATTTCGCCTACGGAGTCGGGAGCCGGACACGGCGGGGGAGGATCAGGCATGATCGCATCTGTATGTCCGAGCAGCCGCCGAACACCGAGACCAAGTTTGAGGTCTGGCATGGTGAGAGTATCGTTGGTCATGAAGCAGCGTCGTTATGGAGCAGTGTTGTTACGAAGCGGCGTCGTTACGGAGCAGCTTCGGTCATGGGCACGTACCGCTGGCGGTCGGTTCTTATACACCTCTCGGAAGCTCCCAGAGAGCCCGGCTTGCTCTTCGCCTAAATTAGCACTTCCAAGAGGAAAAAATAGAAGTCATTACATACAAGTTCAACCTGTTAGACGGCGATGCGAAAACATGGGCAGGGCAGTAGAGGCATGCCCTTGTGCGAAGAAACAGCGAGATGGTGGGGGTGTTGATGGTTTGGCGTTGGTTGTGTGCCAATTATGGCAACGGTGCCGCAGGCCGACAACTGATTGGTTGTATCCTACCTCAGTCACCACAAGTCGCCGCCTTGATTGGCTCATTCCCGTAATAGTGACTGCCTCGGGAGTTGAGGACAAGCCTGCATCAGAGTGGTGATGCAGTTCGCAAGTGTGCTCCAGTCACGACCGTGAGCAGGGTCCAAGGCCGACCTATTGCGCTGGCACACACCCTTCATGGTGTATCTTATCGGTACCAGTGGGCTGACGCTCTGCACGCACAGTAGCGCGTTCGCGTGGCGGAGTTGTGCACCATGCGTGCGGCTTAGACACCTGATGTTACCAACACCCTGCTGGGTTCATTAGCTACCTGTAGAGAGGATGCTACAGCATCTGTACATTCCAACCCACAGCCGGGATTTCGGCAGCTGGGATTTGGGCAGCCGAGATTTCGACAGCCGGGATTTCGACAGCCGGGATTTCGACAGCCGGGATTTCGACAGCCGGGATTTCGACAGCCGGGATTTCGACAGCTGGGGTCTCGACAGCTGGGGTCTCGACAAGCTGGGGTCTCGACAGCTGGGGTTTCGATAGCTGAGATCTCGACAGCCAGGATTTCGACAGCTAGGAAATCTCCAAGCTGCCAAATTCTAAGCTGCCAAATCCCAAGCCTCCAAAAATTTACAAGCTGGGAGATCTAACAGCTGGCAAACCTTAAGCTGGCAAACCCTAAGCTGGGGAATGTACAAGCCGGCAAATCTGCCAGCTGGCAAAATTCAAGCTGGGAAATTTGTAAGCTGCCAAGCAGGCATGTCTGCGAGCGGGGAATCTCGAGCTGGCAAAACGCAAAGCTGTCAAGTCCAACAGCTGGCAAATCTGTAAGCTGGCAAATCTACAGCTGGCAAAACCCAAGCTTCCAAATCCAGCAGCTGGCAAATCTGTAAGCTGGCAAATCTACAGCTGGCAAAACCCAAGCTGTCAAATCTGCAAGCTGGGAATGTCAACAGCTGGCAAAAGTCCAGCTGGATAACCTTACAGCCAGCAAAACTCAAGCTGGGAAAGTCAATAGCTAGCAAAACCCAAGCTGGAAAATCGACAGCCAGCAAAACTCAAGCTGGGAAACCAACATCCGGCATCTCAAACTGGCAATCTCAGCTAGCAATCTCAGCTAGCAAAGCCCGCAAGCTGGGAATCCAACAGCTAGATATTATAAGTCGAGACCAGAAGTCTCACCGCCTTTCAGTTCATCCGGATAAGGCAATAGCCTCAAATGAACTGCCCGGATTAATTCAAGGCGGTGAAATCTTGGAGTACTCGACTTGCGTCCAAGCCCAGGGCGAATTTCATCAGCGCGTCTTTGATTGGGCGCACATCATACGCCGTGCCTGAGTTGACCTCCAACCTTCCCGCCTCTTCCAGCTCAGCAGCCGCATAGATTAATTCAGCAGGGCATGCCCGTTGAATCTCCTGCGCTATCGTCTTGAGGGTCTCATTTGTAATGTAGGTGTTCCTTCTTTAAGGGAGCATGTCAACGCAGATTGCCAGCGTTCAAGGGCGTGCACGTACATGAGTGTCTCCGTTTTGTCAGAGTACGTCACCAGCAAGAGCAGCGAGCGTCCGGCAAGAATAGATGCGCGCCTGCCCAGGCGCACACGTCTCTCTATCATCCGTCTGGGCGGCAAGTCGGAGACTGACCTCTGCGTCCTGAGGTATATGTTAAGGGCGATCGTGGCATCCCCACGTCCGACCGTACTGAAGACCGCGCCATCTCGCCTATTCCGGCGGATGATTTCTCGAAGAGAAGCCAGCATCTGTGGTAGCCACGCATGCGCAAGCCTTGACAGGAGAGGGCCGCTCTCGTCGCCGGCGATGGCATCGTCTACGGCCTCAAAGGCGGCTTGGACGCGCCTGTCCATGCACGTGCCGTCGCATGGCAGAGCGGTCTTGTGCAAGAGCGTGACCCATGATCGATAGATCTCCTCGCAATGGTCTGCAAAGAAGAGCGCGGCGTCGGGTCTGACCAGACCCAGCGCAAGACTGCGCTCGAATTCCTTTGGAGGCATGTTCATTGAGCGATTCGGGTCTCGTTTGGCGGCACAATACTCTAGCGTTGATGAGTAGAAGGAGAAGTTGAGCGAGTTTCCCTCTCTCGATGCTTCCTCGACCTATTTTCAAGGCTTTGGTTTCCGGTTTGCTCGTGGTTCGGGGTCTGGTATCCCGGCCGTCGAAGCCCAGCTCTCGGCTCATGTGCTCCGCAGTGGCCCGGTCCCCGGCCCTTGCGCCTGCCCCGAAGCCCCGTATCCGACTGCCTGGCCCTCCACCTCCGGGCTGAGGATGAGCGCCCGACAACCGGACGGCGAAGAGTATATAGCCATGGCTAGTCGGTGGCCTCTGACCTCACGATCGCCGATTGCATGAACCAGATACAGGAAGAAGCAGACTTTCATTGGCATCGAAGACAGTGTCTCGTGAACATGACATATAACATGTCGTGCTACCAAGCCCCGCCGAGCTGTGATCCGCTGGACATGAAGCCCGAGGAGTTCAAGCAGTAAGCATACCTGTACCGAACAAGACATTCGTCGTTACTGAGGAACGCACCCCAGACTTCTGGAGACGAAGCCATTCAAGTTCATTGTGGGACGCAGCAGAGCAGAGGTCTACATCCACGAAGGCTTGCTGTCTCGCTTGTCGCTCCCACTCCGTTCCCTGATCAGGGGCGGCGCGGGGTCTCTGGAAGGGTGTGTGGTCTGCGAGGAGGTCGACGAGGACGTCTTCGCGCGTTTCGCCCAGTTCTTCTACACCGGGACGTACAAGAACTTTGCACCCGCGGAAGATGGCGACCGTGGCAGCCGCCCTGGCAGAGCCACCTGCATCTCGGTAAATGCGGAGGCGCGGCAGGGCAACATCGGCCCCAGCGGTTCTGTGTTCCCGGAGGCGTCCCCCATGGTCGCACAGCCGGTCCAAGTCCAGGACGCCTTCCAGCTGCCTTACTCGCTGGCGTGCTACACGATGACTGCAGACCGCACACACAGCCTGTTCTGCAGATTTTACGGGTTCGACAGGCCCGATGCCATGGCGTGCGACTGCGGTTTCGGGAGCGAAGGCGGTCCTTCCAAGAAGAAACGAGATTTTATCTCAGCCTTCATGGCGAGGCACGGAGGCCTCACCGATGTCAAGAATATGAACGTCTGGCTGACCATCTGGAAGACCAAGCGGGCATCCCCAGTCATGTCGTACAGGCGTGTCTTCATCGGCCACGCGGGGGTCGCGGCCCTGGCGGACCGGTACGCCATCGCCTCGCTCATGGACCTTGCTTGCGCGCACTTGGTCGACGAGCTGTCTCAGTGGACCATCTCGGCGTCAGCGTTCGTCCCGGACTTCGGGGGACTTGTCCGCTACGTGTACAGTCGCGTGGCCAGAGGATGCGAGCTGCGCCTGCTCGTGGCGCAGTTCGCCGCTTGTGTGATAGAGGACGTGTCCGGTCTGGAAGGCTGGCCAGCCTTGCTGCATGAGGTTCCCGACTTTACGGTGGACTTGGTGAATCAGATGATAAAACGGTTCGGTTGAGCGGCAAAGCAGGTCTTCAATACTTGTAACTTGGTCTCCCTCTAGTCTGATAGTCGCAAAGGGCCAGAGGACAAAATGCGGAGGAGCGATATGTGCAAACGCCTGATTCCCGTTCTTAGAGGTCGGGATCTCGAGTGTCGCTTCCCGGTATTCCGTAGTACAACAACCGTCTTCGCCTTTCCTTCTCAGGCTCTTCCTGCAAACAGCAGTATTTAGAGTCGTTCATCGCCGCCGCGTTCCCTCGTACGAAATAAGAGCAACTTCTGCTGTCCCCATAACTCGCCAAAGGCGACAGTCAAACTTGAAGGTGACGAAAGATACCATCCATCCTCGAGATCATCCGCGTTGCCCTTGAGGCGATCTTTGAGGTCACGCCTCAAGAGCAGTCAAGCGCCAAGGGCAGCCAAAAGGGCTCACACTGAGAGGCCGATGCCTGTGGCATCAGCGAAGCGGCGCAAAATTATCCTTCAGAAGTCACCACCGAAGACTCGAGTGCAGCAAAGCTCAGTCGAGTAGAGCCAGAAGTGTGTGCGTGTGTGGTCGCGGCCGAGCACCCATCTGCTCGTCACTTTGCCTGGTGGATTCGTGTGATGCCCCGGCCTTTCTTTGCTCTTTCCTTCATGTTTCTTCTCCGTCTCATTTTCCCAAGCGGATGGTTCGGTATCCGGCTGCAGGAGGATAGGCCATGAACTTGTGCACACCTTCTGAAGAATGGATAGCAGTTGTGGGAACAACTAGCTGAATTGACTCGTGATTCCTTCGAAACTGTCTTTAAGATGAAGAAGGGCTGCAATATCGCCGACCGGCAAACCGCTTGCCGGGACGCCAAATACGCTGGCTAACTAACAGTCGCATCAACAGATTGCGTCGGGTCCTTGACCATAGCCTCCATGCCTTCCCGCGAAATGATAAGGGTCTTATCCCACATGGGACTCTGAAATCGCTCGGCTTCCGGCACAAAAGAGAGAGCAACTTGAGACTCCTGTCCGTGTCCCCCCGTGGGCCGAACTGTGGGCCTCATGATCCGGAAAGAGTCGAGAAACAATAATGTCACATCAGCGTCGTTCCCGTCGGTATCTTCCCAGGTTCGCTCGCGCCGGTTCCAGCTGAACTTCTCCCCCTCTTCGAGGAGCAGCTCTACTTGAAGAAGTCGAACGCGCACGGTACCTGTCCTACGACGCTTCTGTGGCGGTCGCCGTCGGCTTTTGGAACGGCTCCTTTTGCGATGGCCGTGGCCGGGCCTGTCGGTGTCGGGCACGGATTCAGCTCCATCAGCTTCGACGCCTTGACAAGGGCTGACTCGGGTCGGAGAGGAGGTGAGCAGCCCACCCAAGCTGCTGTCATCCGTGCTTGACGAGTCCGGCGTATGTGCCGAAGCAACTGGAATGTCGGCCACCAGATCGGAACACTCATCCTTAATGACGATAGGATTTATGTAGGAGCCGAGTGCAGAAATAGGGGCTAAGCTGTCACTTCCAGTACCTGACGTGGTCCCTGCCGCTGACAGATCAGCCAGCTCGGGCGCGTCACAATTCGTCAAGGGGATGTGGCTGGTCTCGGTGCATGACGCGAATGCAGGAGGGGCACTCATGCCACGACGATCAGGCCATCGAGACGTGGCCTTGGCTCCAGACTCCCTCCCTGGAAGATGACTAATTACAGCAGGAGACGATGCAAGAGGTGTCGGCGGATCTTGTCGCAGATCCTGCCCATTGGTGGTCGTGGCAGCAGCTGAATCTGCGCCGACCTCGACGGTCCGAGCATCATCCTCGCTTACAGGTTGAGAGATGGAGGTCGAGGTGGCGGGGTCGGTGTGAGGAGAGTGGCCTCCTGGAGGTGCGTCCATGCATGCGTTCTCGACATTGTCAGCCATCTTGCTGCCTGCCTCGCTCCGTGCCTCCTCTCGAGAAAGGAGAATAGAGGTGGCTGGAGAGACAGCGAGTGTACTTTGGTCGGCTCCCTGACTGGCCCATGGAATGACGAGAGGCACGGCGTGCTCCGACGCCCCCCGATGTTCAGGACGGGAGCTGTCTTGGTCACAGTCTTCGGTAAAGATCGCGAACATGTCCGAGAGATTGTCATCATCACCGTGGGTCATGTCCTCATCCGTAAGCGTGGTCGGATTGAATGGATTGAGGATTGTGTCGAAGTAATCAAATGGATAAAGAGCCATCGGTGAGAAACTGTTAAGATACGCGGCTTGAGGACGTTGAGCGTGTAAGATCAGAAGATGGTTGGCGGAAGAGCTTCAGAGCCAGGAGGGAGAGCAGGTCCTTAAGTACTCGAGCGAGGGAGCCCGGTAGGACTCTCGGGGTGGCTGGAACAGGAAAGATACGCCGTCTCAATCCCGTTAGGCAAACGACGAGTCTGCAGTTGGAGTGTTTCATAGGCCCGATTGAACCACCCCCCCGCGCTTGGTGGAGCAATCCTTTCCGCCCCTGCTCGTCAGTACGGGCCGTGTCTGAGAGGTGAGGAGTCCACTGATGTCACTCGCCGTGGTCCAGGCCGTGTTCCAGGCAAGGGGAGACTACGAGCCAGTCACCGAGCCCTGAGTGGACGTGGACGAGGAGCCTTCTGCCTCTCTCTGCATGTGCGGAAAACTCGTCAGTCTAGGCCACCGGCCAACAAGGACTATGTGGGAGTGAACTTACGGGAGATAAGGAGTCCGCGCAGGCAGGAAAGGCCGAACGCCCGTCACGGGGTCACCCAGCCACTCCTGAATGCCCAAGCATGAGGATCTCGTCTGTCGGGGTCGGAGTCGGAATCGGGCCGCATGAAGTACCACCCAAGAGGGGTCCTCCCTGGTGGGCTGATAGCACGAAGCAATCCATGGGGATCATAAATACCCCCTTTCCCGAGACCCTACCCTCCTCGGTTCCTAAATCTGTCATGATCGTCAACGACCGTCGCTCACTTCATACGTACGCGCATGATGTACCGCACCGGGCACAGCCCCCACGAAAATGACAACGGTCACTCCCCAAGGACAATACGCCGACGACTGCAGCAGCGGTCAGCTGTCGAAAAGCAGAGGAAGACTAGCAGACATCGCCATCTCAGCCAACCAAAGCACGTCATTGACCTGACAGGTCACTGCGTCTGCGGAGCAGAGCTTCCAGAAAATGAGCAAGACAGGTTCATTCTTTCTTCATGCCTTTGCGTAGGTAAACGAGTCTCGCGGTGGAGGGCAATCTGACATGGGTAGGTCATTTGCACCCATTGTAAGATGAGACTTGCCGGTGCTGGACGGCGCATTACCTGCCCAAAAGCTTCCCATTTGGGACAACAGTTTGCGACGCAGGCTGGGGGTGAATGCCAGCTCTGTTACGACAGCCAGACCGAGGTCATTTTAGAATGTGGTAAGGAATCCGCACCATCTTCACATCAACAGACAGTAACGTCGCAGGCCATGACTTCTGCGCTTCCTGCCTGGACAAGTGGCAACTTCAGGAAGACATGGAAGGGCATATGGACTGCCCGATTTGCCGGTGGAAGAATGTAGCTGCGCAGCGACTCCGGCAAGGGGTTCTGACGGTGGAGTGGCTATTCCAGGTTGGCCCCGGGCGCTGGGTCAACGGCGGCTCCGCGTCGAGCGCTGGCGCATGTGAGGACAGAATCATTAACCTAACGACAGACACCAATGCCTAGGATAAGGGGCCTAGTTGCTGCGGGCTTGGCACTCATGCCAGTGACTGTTTCATTGTTAGCATGTATGTTAGGAGGCGCCTACAAGAGATTCACACCTCAACGACAGAATCTTGACATGCTGGTGGTGCTCACTGACAGTCTCGAGTCATGCGATTCATTCGGTCGTCTCCTCGTGGTCGAACAACGGCAAGAGAGATTCCACCTGCGTCGTCAAAAAGCGGCTGTTGCTTGCGGGGCCTTCGCGGAAGTCTTGTCGTTTGTGCATCCGCCAGTGCCATGGTGGGTTGGTGTCTTTACGGAGGAAGGTTTCTCCATCTCCGCCATGGTCCGTGCTCCTGACGCCCCGCTTATTCATCGGTTGGCACTCGTTCGTTTCGAATGAGTGTCAAACATGAGCGGGAATGACTGTACATGTTCGTCCGCGAGCCTTACAAACTAGCCGCGGATGAGCTTGACGACCTCCTAACCCTGAATGCCAGCCATTCAGCTCAGATTCATAAGTTACGGAAGGAACTCCGCTTATGTAGGACGGACACAGACAAATATACATTCATCACAGACCCGAGGTGATCTCCTTCATCAACATGAGAAAACGGGGGACCTCATCCACGCTGCCGACAGAAGTACAAGGCCGAGGTAGCCAACAACTGGAAGTGGATCTGCAGTAGACCGTTTCCAGAGGGCCTGAAGTATCGAACAAGCGTTGATCCTCCAGGTTAATATCACCCTCTCCCTGAAGACTGGGCCTGTCGCTGCTGAAGCGCCCGCAATCGTCTTTTTCCGTCGGCATCTGCCAGATAGGAACAAGAGGGAACAGGCCCTCAGCACGTCGCTCCCGCCCTGTGACACAGACGAGCGTACCGTGTGTGTTACCGCCGGGTCCTGCTCTGATCCAGGCGGGACAACGCGACGGAGCAGTCTCACCATCAATTGTCGCTCGTCATTGAATAGGCCGGGGATCCGAGGGCCTTCCAGAGGTGGCACGAGTGCAGAAGAACATCTGGCCTCGGCAGAGCAGCGGTATGGTCATGTGAGCCCCATGGTGTAGGCTTGCGGCCGGACGCCGATTGAAGGCCTTGGCCGTTATCAGCGGCGTCTTTAGCGACATTTTGAGAGGAAAAGAGCACTTACAAGTCTCGTGGTACTGTAGTCTTAGCTAGAGAGGCTAGGGAGACCCGCTCACATCCCCTTGATTGCAAGTAAGCGACGGTCTCTTGGATAACACGGTGCCGGAAGCGGCTCCTCATGAGCGAAGTAGCTGCGGAAGTCGTCCGCCTCGTCGCCAAAGTCCCAGGTTTTTGTTTTCCCTTCACACGTGACAGCGATGCTGCCCCAAAAGGAGGTCTGCAATGTAGGCATCTTCCCGAGGGCGTTCCGCAGCGCCTCCCAAGATCCCTCAAAGCTGGCGTCCCCTGGCTCAACAGTCTCCAACGTGTCACTGTGTCTCTCTAGAAGAGGCACAAGATCCTGGTGACAGGGCAGGTTTATGATAGCAAGATGTTTCAGGCCTTTCCATGTCTTTCCACGATCCACAACAAAGGACAGTGCACAGTGCCGCTGCTGCTGGTCCATACGGAAAAAATCAAGCGATAAGGTCTCCAGCGCATCAAGCTGGGAGAAGAACGGCTTCAGCCCCTTTTTCAATGCTTTCGAGATCCGAACACCCTTTCTCTTCTGTCGCTTGCCGTCGGGTTTAATAGACAGACGCACTGCTGTGAGACGGGCCGCCGCCTCCTTCGGAAGGGAGGCGTGTCTGAAGAACGTCCAAGCAAGCTCGAGATCGAGAGATCGTAATTGGGCATTGCTCAGGAGGATGTCCTGAAGGAGGCTCCTGGTTCGGCGGTCGAGTTCAGGGGTACCGTGGGTGAGCGCAAGCTCGACCGGCTCAAAGCTCGTTAATCCTTCCGTGGAATCGGTGACAGGACGCATGACTGCTGGGCTGAGCGGCTCGGGCTCTGCGGTCGCAATCCGAGGCTGCAGAACGAGTGTCGACACCTCGCCCGCGACGGTGAATTGCGCGATATGCGCGAGCCTCTTGGCTTGCTGATCGCCGATAGCAGAAAACCTGAGCGTCTCGAAAAGGATCCTGGTGACGAAGCCGAAAGATTTTGAGCAAGAACGGAGTGCTGCGAACGCTGAAGTGTCCAGATGCGCAAAGACGCGCTGACGGATCTCCACGGGCAAGTCTCGAAGGTCCATCTGGGGTGGTCGGCCACGAAGACAGACTGGCGGGGGAAGTCTGGGACGAGGCGAGAGGGGGCAAGACGAGGCCATTTCGTGTCCGCATGTCTTGCCTGTGGACTTCAGCGAGAGGAGTCAGTGGTTTGCCGAGCCTGCGTGAAGGTGGGAGGTGAAAAGAGGGGTGGGATGAGCCCAGGGGATGGCACACGGTGCTGGAGAAACGGGGCCCACCGTGCAAGCCGCCAGGAGTAACTGCACAGCGCTATTGCACTACCGCCAGGGATCAGTCATCTCACTCCAATAGGGCGCTAGCGATGGCTGCCCTGCTCCTCGGCCATAGTGCATGACGGCAAGCACGGCGAGCTTCCTTATGGGGTGAGGCGCACCTTGTTCCAGCCACGCAGGCGCGCTTTTATTTCGCCTGTGACGGCATGAAGAGCGAAGAGCTATTTCCGCTGAGAGCAGGATCCGATAGGCACGGGCTTCCGTGGTGGGTGAGGTGTTGGCGTGCGAGTCGAGGTACTCGCACCCTCTACAGGGCTGCCCCTTGTGGGCGCGCTGATGCCAGTGTTGATTCGTCCAGATCGCGCAGACCCAACGCCTCCGGGGTCATCCTCGATGGCCCGGTCAAGAGTGGTTGCGACCAGGGCCTCTCCTGAGATGGTGTAGGAGCTGCGACGGCCCCCCTGACGCCATGAACGGCCACTAGAGTGGTTGTTTCGACAGCGCGACGAGCCACTCGACATCCCCCGGCCATAGAGCCTAACCTGCAGGATTCGGGTCTCCCTGCAGCTGATAGACCTGAGCTTCCTTCATCTTGCCGAGCGCCCCCGCGCAGCGATCGGCGATCTGAGGATATATAAGACCTGCCGGATGGTTTCTTCTTTCCTCAGGTCCCATGTCTGGTTCCCACCGTCCGATCTCTTCCACCTCGAGTCCAACACAGCTCTAGTTTCGCATCCGAAGCCGCCTCTTCCGCAGTCTTGTCCTGTTGGTTCATCCTTTACTCGAGCAGATACCTCGTCTGGGACCATCCTGATGTACAGGTCGCGCTGAGCTGTCCCCAAAAGAGCCGATCCCAAAGGCACAATGGCGGTCATCACGCGAGGCGGAGATGGCTACGTAGACGAGTTCGAGAGATGCCCGGTCGCAAGCTGCAATATATTTGCTGAACCTGGCGATATGTGGGAACATCGCTTGTCACATTTCTGGGGAACCGTGCCGTGCAGTTCTTGCGGTACGGTCATACCCTCGGCATCCTTCCCGGAGCATGCAGCGAAGGAGGGCTGTGAGCATAAGCCCGAGACTACAGCCATCATGGGTTGCAATCTATGCTTTGCAGGTGTGATATACAGCGACTTGACGAGCCATCTTCGCTCCTGTGGCGTTGCCAACGATGCTTCCCTGAATCTAACGTGGCAAAATCCAAAGGTTCCACGACTGAAAGCAAAAATTGAGCAACTAGAAATTACAAAGCAACAAGGGGCAGCATGGCTACAACAAGTGGAAGCAGCAGTCAAGGCAGCTCAGGAGGAATTGGATGAGTTGGAGAACGCCTCGTCCTTGACAAGTGCGGGTGTGATCGAGCATCAGAAACTTACCATATCGCAACCAGAAGCCATAGGGAGGCAAGCTTCCAGCATGGGAATGCCCGAAACCCAGATTGCCAGATTGCCGAGCATGACATACGTGCACCAAACTAATGTGTCATCTCAAAGGATCATGAAACCAGAGGTACGATCCATCGCCGTTTATACCAGGATACGCGCTCTTGCTTGAGCTGACATGCTTTTAGCGAAACAACGTAGAGCCCCCGATGGTGCCACTGCCGCTACGAAGTTCGATGGACGTCTGTCCAGATTGAACTGGGACCGAAACGGCCGGTAGATTCCTCGGCCGATGACGACGTCGACATGTTTATGGGTAATCACCTTCAGTTACGCGAAGCACTCTGTCTATTTTCTGTGACCACGGCAATGACAGATTGGGACCGACTCGACGCTCCTGTTGGAGGTTGTCTCATTAAAACCATGGCGAATTGGATTGCGGAATGAGATGTATGCAACAGGGCGGCCAGGTTGAAGAGACCTGGGTGTTGGAACGAGCGCGCCGGACAAACCGTGCGCTGAGGTCAAGAGGGTGGACGGCACGACGCTCAGGAAGGTAATATGTGTCGTAGTCATTAAGGGGCGCAGAAAAGCCTACTCTCGAGATATTCCATGTAAAACCCCATAGTAGCAGTTGTGAGAGTGCCATCAATGCCATCTTCTGTTCCATGGCATTGGGCAGGCTACAGTGACTGGCTTATTATAGAAGATCGAGCCCAGGGTTTATGTTGTTGAGTGCCTCTCCGTAAGGCAGCGACATTAGACCGCTGCCCGGTGCTCAGACGAGCCTTTGACGTCGTGACGAGGCTCTGTCAGTCACACAGGGACACGTCAGGGCTGCTTGTTGTATTGATCAGGGGCATCCACACCGCTCTTCAACACAAGGCTGTTGACCCAAAAGGAGGCCACCCTCCATCCGAGATGTAGCCGACTCCTCGATATCGACGAGCATCCATAGCATCCTCGTCTGGACAGCCTCGACGACAGCGTCAGAAGCTAGAACGCTCTAGGATGCTCTTGCCAAACTGCTTGCAGTGCCTAAGATAAGTGTGCACCATCACGCGTCAGGACATGACGCCCGACTACAGAGGCGACAGGGTCTTGTCCTGCACCAGGCCCAAGACGTGCTCCTCCGGCGAGCTCTAGCATCAATTGCCACGTCCACAACACCGCCAGACTCGGTGAGGCTCTGCGACAACCAGCCCTGCACATCCACTTAGCATACACACGATCCGGGACATTGCTTGACCAGGCCTATCAATATAGGCCGATCATGATCGTGCTGCTTCGCCTCGTGCTGTCCGAGAGACGACACCGCACTATTTATATGGCAGGAGAGCGCTCTATTGAGCTATCGGCTACTTCATAGAGGAGGCTAGGCGGAGTATATCAAAGCGAGCCCCTATCATCGCCAGAGTACACGCCAGACCGCGTACAAAACATCCAGAACATGCCTGTCCATACAATAGCTAACGTTAACACGATGAACTCGGATGAAATGCCGATTATACTTAAGTCAAAAATAGCAGTGGTCGTATATAAGGTACTAAGTTCGACTCATCAGCAAGGGAACTACTAAAAACGTATACAGAATTGTCTAACACCGTCTGATACACCGAAGCAAAGAGTACCAGGGTGTCCGCCACCGCAATCAGGTACTCCTCAAGTTGGTCGAGTAGCATAGGTGTCCAGTTCTGACAACTAT
The DNA here is from genome assembly GCA_030052745.1 of Pleurostoma richardsiae. Classification (NCBI taxonomy): domain Eukaryota; kingdom Fungi; phylum Ascomycota; class Sordariomycetes; order Calosphaeriales; family Pleurostomataceae; genus Pleurostoma; species Pleurostoma richardsiae. Next base: position 33,531 of record JANBVO010000085.1, read on the forward strand.
ACTCGGTTAACAGTTATGCCTCAGATAGTCACTGAGCGGATAGATAGGCGAGGACGGGCGTGCACAGTCAGTCAAGATGTAGTTAGCGATAGGACTTCTCTCAGCGTAGCTGGTAACGGGCCGTTGGCTGATGAAGGAGCATCCGTCTCAATGAGTGGATAGGCCCTATGAAGGGCATCATCGTCGTCTCAGGCTAGAGAGATATTGTTGTTGGCTTCTCATCCCTCTTCTCGCGGTCTTGTAGGCCTAGTCATGCAGCAAGTCGTACGTGTAATGCTCAAGTCATCATCGCTTGACCTGTCCAGCTTCCCTGAGATAGCGACAGGATTTCAAATCCAGCCCGCTTTCAAACCTCCACGAGACCCACCCACACTGGCCGTGGTCGAGGCCGGAAAATGTCAGCTCGTACTGTCCAAGATTGAGCGCGTTCTTCCCGCCCAAGCCTTCTCTGTGGTTCGCCTCCATCGACGGTACTGCCGACAAGACGCGTGGATTTGACCTCTTGGCTCGTAGTGGGTATCCAGGGTTGTCTCCCTGAGGGCGGAACTCTAGGTGAGTCCCGTCTCTGCTGGCAACAATCTCGAGATAGATTCCGGGCGCGAGAACGTACTTCCCGACGTAGCCAGGGAACCTGCTCGGCAAGGCGAGCACCTGGTCGTACTCGGCGCGCAGCATAGACTCGTATCTGTAAATCTCAACTGCGTACATAGCCGCAGAGCGGTCTGCTAGGCGACGATCGGTCTCGACGCACCCTTCGACCTGTGAGTATGACAGTTTGTCGACTAGAATTTCTGCTATCCGGCTCCCGATCATGTTCGCGGCATCGATTTGGAAACTTCTCGCGCAGCAGAGCACCACAACGCCTGTATTCGAGTCCAGAAACAGCTCAGCGAACGACGTTACTCCAACCATATTGCCCCCGTGGTAGGTGGTTAGATGCCGTATCTCCTGAGATTCTTTGGCGGAGAAGGGCAAGTGATTGCCGCTTTGGGGGCATAACCTCCCCGCAGCCTCCAGTCGCCCGTGGTTCTCGCCGTCGGCTCCTGGAGCCCGCTGCCGTGCGTCCCACGGCACATTGACGACGTTCCAACCGCTCGCGTAGGAGTAAGTATGGTCCTCGGCTTTTTTTCGCAGGTACTGCTGCGAAGCAACGATTCCATGGTCCAAGTCCGAGTCTGGGTCTCTTCTGCCGTTCCACAACTCGAGATAGCGACTGCTGAACTTGAGCATATCGGCAGTCGTAGAATAGATCCCGGCAGCTGCCGCGACGGCCGTCAGCCCATCGCTAACCTGAGACGGCTTGATGCGCTCCGCTGCTGTGGCTGAGCGTCCTATAAACTGTCGGAACACGTCTTCATCTGTGGTCGCTTCTGGGAGATCATGGAGCGCTCTGTCGACGCCGGCGCAGTGCGCACTGGCAACATTGCCGTCTCGCGGGCACCGGGCTCTCTTGTCCGCGGTCGATCGTGTCATCCCCAGCTCGTCGAACATCTCGTGCGCGAGCTCGCTCCAGTGGGAGCCGCTGACCCTCTGGATGATGTGTCCCAAGATCGCATATGCTATGTTCGAATAGTTGCGGGTGTTGCGGAAGTCGGAGTCGTCGGCATACTGAGGATTGGGCGGGAGATGCCGGAGCAGCTCCAGGAAGGTGTCGCAGTCCGAGATGTTTATTTTCCCTTGACGTCCCTCCCACAGCCTGTCGCACCTGTAGAAGTTGGTGCGGTGGTCGAGCAGGTCGACGACTCGTAGGTCTTGGCCATTACGAGCTAAGGGGTGCGGAAGATTCAGGAGACGCTGAACGGAATCATAGAGGTCGATCTTGCGCTGGTGCTGGAGAGTGAATAGGATAACCGCGACGAAGGGCTTCGTCAACGAGGAGATCAGGACGACGGTGTTTTCGTCGATGTCTTCGCCTGTCACCGAATCGCGAACACCAGCGCGCCGGTACTGCTTCTGCCCGTCGTGGAGGACACCAATTGACACGCCACAGTTGCCTCTCTGTACGAGGTACTCGATAGCGGGCTTGTAAGCGTCGAGCACCTTAGCCAAAGGGACATCTGACGCCATGGAAACAGAGAGTGCAGGCTAGAACAAGGTGTAAATCAAGTGGAAGTGCCCCGGGCCAGAACAGCTCGACCTGCTGCTACTAGACAGGGGCCGGGCGGGGTCATCAAGAACTTAAGTGCTTCCTTTTAGCGGGATCAGGGTGTCCCTCCGCAGGCTCGAGCACACTATGAATGGATGGGGGCTCGAGGACATACATGTTGCAGCCCGACGCGGAACCGCCCTGACCTCCTTGCCTTCTCTCTGGATGTCATAACTTTCGCCTTTAGTGCCAATTTTAGACGTATAATTCTGACGCTATACTGTGTAAATCACCTCCCCCATTCCAGCCTGTCGACCGCCCTACGCGGCGGTACTGCCTTGCGCGGCGTCCTTCTGTGGCGTCTGTTCTTTCCCCCCTCCCGCCTGAACGTCGGGATTAACGGACTCTACAGGTTTCCCTGCTGTCTCTGCTTCCTGCTCTGTGCGAGACCTGAAGTGGTCAACGGCATCGGCCATAGCCTTCTCGGGCTCACCAACCCTATCTCTCAGGTACGACTGTATTTTCGCAGGACTACGGTTCTGCGCGATCTCACCGAACCTCCCTGCCAACAGCTCATCACCTCCCACTATCCCCTTGAACAGTTCGGCAGCGGAGTCCCTGCTGGCTAGCTGGAACTCTACTGTCTTGTCCACTCGGCCGTCTCGTAGTAATGGCTTACTGAGATTGGCTGTATCATTTGTCATCATGACGATGACGTATCCTTCAATCGCAGTCGGACCGTCGAGGATGGGGAGCATTGCGTTAAGGATTTCAGGCCGGACCTTGTCAATCTCGTCGAATGCTATGATTGACGGCACCGGCGCGAAGGAGATACGTAGTCTAATCGCTGACGATTCCAAGTCCTTCTCGGATAAATCAATCGTGTAGATTGCCAGACCAGTCCGAGATGCCAGCAGCTCTACGGCGGTCCCCTTGCCAGTTCCAGGAGCTCCTATGAAGGCAAGGCCCTTCTTCCAACGCATCCCGTTCTCCTCGTACTGCTCATGCCTGTCCAGCCACTCTTTCAACTCGCTTACTAGGCGATCGATCAAGTCTGCTGGGTTCCAGGACAGGTACTTGTCTGACATCGGGCGCTTGTCTCCCACGAGCACCCATTCGGCGTCCCACGAATGAGAGCGAACTCTCCCGTCACTTTTCAGTGGGCTCTTGAGAAGCTGTTCGACGGTGTCGTGTCTCAAAGTATAGAATGAAAGAACCAGATCAGTGTCTGTTCTACGATTCTTCAACGTGAAGACAACCCATTTGTCCTCCAGGGTCACGGCATAAAACGTTCCCGCCACGGGAATTGGGAAGAGCTGTCCCGACCTAGTATTGCTGTGATTCTGAGGATGTAGGAAGACGAGATGGTTGAGAGTCCGCGCCGAGTCAACGGAGGATACCGCGCAGACTCGCTTCCTGCGAAGCGCATGGCTCCTTGCGATTAATTGGTAGAGTCTTCCGAAGGTAGCCGGGTCAGTGCTTGCGACATCCCGCCTGTATACTGTCTCTTCTCAGCTAGCCGTCTGCAGGCGGCGGTGTTGCGACTTACGGAAAAAAGACAGGATGTCCACTCCAAGAAGCCCACTGTCTGGAGATCCAGTCCGCAAAAAAGCGAGTAGAGACAGGAGATAGGGTACGAATGCCGGCACACCCTTCCAGTGTTCGACCATGAAACGGATGCATGGGAGCATCAGACCCCAAAGCCTTGATCGTCTAGACATGAGGTCTGCTGTTGTTCAGTGTTGAAGCACCTAGCAGCACGTTGCTCCGAGAAGCCTGTAAGTGGATGGCAAAAAGGCATGGTGAGTGCGGTCTGGGACAGCCTGGCTGCGGGGGAGCTCTTATAAGTCAGGGGGCTCTCTCTATCTTATCAGGCTCACAAGGTCATGCCCCGCCGTTGCCCGCCTTCGCTCCCTCCCGCCGGAGCCGCCCTGCACGTTGTCTCCTGTCTGCGCCAATGGGTGTCTCTGCAGACATGATCTTAATGCTACAACCTGCGTACGCTGTTGCCGAGGGCAGCCCATGCGTCTCCAACCACGATGTTTCCCCTCGTCAAGTCCAGAGGCGTGGGATTGTGTATACAAGGCCGTAAGGAGCTATCAAACGTCGCTATACGTACAGAGGAGCTCTAAGCAGTAATATACACAGTACCAGATCGTACATGTCTAGAAGCTATTATAATTTACAAACGTCCTAACAGCCCACATTCTCCATGTGCCAGTCCGTAGAGAAGTCACCAGGATGAATTTAAAAGCTCGAATTCTCCGCCGAGAAGACAGGGATCGATGTATTGGTCAAATGATGTGCAGCTATTGAGAGAAGGCGCGGCCTCGTAGCGGTCCACTCTGCTCGATGAGTCTATGCCCCGTGGACTCCTCGGATCCATCCTTGTCTTCTTGAGCGTGTGGCTTCCGTCCTCCCAGCTAGGCCTGCGCTTGGTCCCGTTTGGCTTGCTCTTGGCTACCTGCGCGGTTTCGTGATACTGAAACGAAGAGGCACATACGTCCTGCGACTGGAAGAGGAAGTTACTGGAACTCGAGAAGCTGTCGTCCTCGGAGCGTGGCCCGAATCCTGAAGCCGATTCTGAGAATGATGGAGGGGTGGGCATCCAGTCCGCGGCAGCGTACAAGTCTGCTTCCTCTAAGTCCTTCTCTTCACTTCCTCTTCGCTGATCGGGCAGTCCTTTGGGACAGGGGAGATCCCTGGCAAGGTACTCTGCCCCCTCTTCCAAGTGTGCAACTTCAAGGTAGCCTTCACCCTTGATCCGTTCTCTGGCCGAAGTACTTGAGCCGTTCTCAGTCTGAGCGTTTGGGTCGGCTGACGGGAGTGGTAGACTCGGTGGCGGCGACGCGGACTCGTCGACCTCGGCCTGCGAGACGACTGTTGCTTTAACTGTGTATTTTCGGACAACGAACCGAAGCAGTTGCGGAACTTCATTCCAGTCATAGAGATGAGTCTGTCCCCTTCGGAAAGCTGCCCGCGGGTTATCCGCAGACAATACCAGGTCTCTGATCTCAGGGTACTCGACCCGGGCACTGACTGACTTCCCATCTTTCACTAGCATTCCTTTGACGCGAACGCGGTCGCTGCGGGTAAACGAATTTCCCTCTGCGAGAAGCAGCTCAAGTAGGCGTGTGAAATTCGGTTTCGAGATAGCGAACCCCTTGTTTATTTTCCACAAGTTAACCCTGACGGAATTCGGCGGCTGTTTGGGATCGTCATGTTGGAAGTACAGCCGGAGCTCGTTTTTGGGGATGTTTTCCGACTTGATGGCAAGCACAATGTGACGATAATGCTCAAGCTGTCTCCCCGTTGAGGCTTGTGTAAAATCAGGTAGCTCTTTGTTGACGATCAGGTTGACCGGTTCACAGATCCTCTGTCCGATTTGGCGAAATTTGGGACTGATGGACGTGTCTACTGAGACAGGTTCGCCGTGAACTGCTTCCATGTGTCGCTTGAAAGAGTGTTCGCGGGAAAAAAGTTTGCAATCGTCGTGGCCACAATGATATTTCTTGGGCGGCATCCTGGCAGCTGTCTGAACAATAGGACGCTGCTGTGGTCTGGCCTTAGAATGGTAACCAAGCGGAGAGATGGTTGATTCACCAGAATCGTCCTCGGAGCGTGGCCCGAATCCTAAGGCCGATTGCGAGAGAGCTGGATCGGCAAGCATCCGGTCCGCAGGAGCGTACAAGTCTGCTCCCTCTAAGTCCTTCTCTTTACTTCCTCTTCGCAGCTGGTCGGGCAGCCCTTCGAGACCGCCGGGACCCCTGGCAAAGCATTCTGCCCCCTCTTTTAAGTGTGTAACTTGATGGTCGTCTTCACCCTTGATCCGTTCGTGGGCCGAAGGACTTGAGCCGTTCTTAATCCGAGCGCTGGATTCGGCTCTCAGGAGGACTTCATTCGGCAGGGAGTCGTGCTGTTCGACCTCGGACTGCGAGCCCGGGGCTGTGATTGATAAGCTGGAGGGGCAGTCTGGTGCTCTAGCCGTGTACTTATTGACGACTGCCCGAAGCATGCCTTCTAGTACATCCCAATCATAGAGAAAATTGTGTCCCCGATACTTATTTGCCGTTGAGTCCACCATCACTACCCGGTAGAGCACAGGCTGCTCGGATAGGAGACTGGTCGACTCTTTATGATTCTTCAGAGCCTCCTTGACGTAGAAGCACTCCTCTGTACGAGACGGCTTCGTTGCCGAAAGAAGCAGCTGAACTAGGTTTTTGAAATCACATGCCATAATAGCGAAACCTTTCTCTGGTTTCCAGCAGTTAATGCGGACGGATCCCGGGGGTTGTTTGAGACCGTCAGGTTGCTTGCGTAGCTTGAACTCGTTTGGGCTGGTTTCCGACTTGGTGACAAGCACAATACGCCGCCGATTTGCTCGCTCTTCCTCTGTCCAGTCTTTCGTGAAAGCAGACAGCTGTCCGTTGATTTTCAGCTTGACTGACGTGTCGGCCCTTGCCCTGATTCGGCGAAACTTGGTTGAGAAATCATCTTCCGTAACGCAGCCGTGGGAATTCTGGTGTCGCTGGCGGTGGCATGGACGGCCAAAAGTTCTCTTGCAGAACAGACACGAGTATTTGTCGGTGCATGTAGGCGGCATTCTGACCACAATGCTGCTCAATGGCGACGCCTGGTCTGGCTTCACGAGCAGTAACAAAACAAAGAGAATGGATGTTGAATTCACGAAAGTCCTCGCGTCTGGCGCAGTTATATCTCCTGGCCTGCGTGGCGGCGGAACGTAGCCGTCCGGAACCAGGGGCTGCTCCCTCCAGATCCGACCCCTGACCAGCAGGAAATGAGAGGAGGCGGAACCATTGTTGGCCACCCAGGCTGTGATCACCGTGGTGACTCCATGTCCCAGCCGAGCGCAAGCCGAGACGCCAGGGAAGTGCGTCGCTCCGCTGGCCGACGAATGAGAGGCGGCAGCGAGATGAGGCGGGCAGTGTGCCCGCGAGTCCTGGCCGGGATGCACATCGTATCGGACGCTGCAGTTGCTCCAGGAGGATGGCAGGACATGTTATGGAAGCTGCAGGGTTAGATAAGCATGGCGGCGCCACGACCCTGGTCTCGATTGGGTGGCCCGCGCTGGAGTCCTGCAAGAGTACCCGGAGAGGCCTGCACCTTGTGCCGCTAGCGAGGCCCTATTTGACGCTAGCACATGGTGGGCCAGCTCGACAATGACCGCCGTGTCCCTATCTGACCCCCTGCGGCTCTGCACCCCGGTGCCCTCCATATGAGGCTTAGGGCGGGACACTGTGTACACCATCCACCAGGGGTGATCGGCGAGCGCGAGGTCTCCACCGCAGGACGGCGCTCACCACGGGTCCATGGCTCTGCAGAACAGCGGCCTGCAGGCTGGCCATCTACCTCTGGCTGGCCTGACATGACTGGCGAGCCGGCCTTTGCGGTGGACATGTCTTTCCCACCACCCCGAGGGCTGACCGCCAGCGAGACCTCTAAGTGCCCGTGGGCCGCCTCCACCACCCAACTCCTTCCCAGAGCGCACCACTCGTCGCGTCTCTCAACTGTTGAAGGGGGGAGACGTGCAGCCGACGAAGCTCGATCACCTCCTTCTCATGCAGCGCACACCAAAGATGGCTAAAGCGAGGGGTAAAGCCGCGCCCCCGTCGAGCCTGCAGGGCAGAACACGACCGGACTGGTCTGTCGCGCAGATGGGTGGCTCCGGGTATCATGTTGCAGTGTCCTCGGCATCTTTCCGGTGAGAGTTGTGCCAGCAGCCCCCCATGCATGCCGCGGCGAGCTGGACGCGGTGATCGTCTGACCGGTTGATGTGTCCCGCCCGCCCGCATCTTTGTCTTTTTCATCGCCTCATTCTTAGGCCCGCCCTGCCTTCATGATCTTATATATATGTGTGACAGTTTCCTCTAGTTGCCTACCCCTCCGTTGCCCTTCATCATCACTACACTCCTGACAGACTGCATTCGACAAAGCCACACTTTCTACCATGTTTATCGCTCTCGACCTCGAAGTCTCTTCCCAAGTTAGGGCCCTCATTCGAATGAGTTTCCTTGAAGGATTAATTGGCCCGAAAGAGTTTCCCACTTCAGATGTTACCACGGAGCACTTAGCTGATCGGTTCAAGTCAATTGAGGAAACATCTCCGTCTCAGTTCCCTCTTCCTCATTGCCCGGATGAGGCAACCGAAGAGGTGCTGGCAGATCGCATTGCTGTCGCCTACGGACGGTCCACTAGTCGGTCCACAGTGAGAACGCTTCATAAGGTCACCGTCGACACTACCAACCATGAGGAAAACCTTGATTCCCTTCAGGCCGCCCTTATCGTCCTCCTGAGCAACTGCTACCGCGGCAAGGCCTACAGGATTGAAACTCTCCGGCATGCTGATGGTCTGCTCGCCGCCGCTACCATTCTCGCCAGACACAGCGGCAATATTGGCGGGGATTTGCCTGAACTGAATAAGCTTACATACGATAACCTCTGCTGCTGGATAGAGGCTTTATCAAAGTTGCCGCTACCTCTGGGACTGCCGTTTTCGCTACCGGGAATGAAAAAGTACGGGAAACCCCCAGTAATCCCAACCGCTCAATAGTCCTCTGGAGGAACAGTCGAACTCCGGCTACTTCTAGGGAAACACCAAGAGTGGGAGCACCTTCTAGTCCATCTCATTGCGAAAACAAAGTACTCAACTACACCGCCCATACCACCGTCTCTGCTGCGTGATACCCCATTGTTCTGCCATTTCAATGTAGATGTAGCTGTAAGTGAGAGATGCAGAAGCTCATCTCAGTCTACTCCCCACCGCTTCCGCCTCTCCCAGCGCCTCATCTAAGATATCACAACACTCTTCCAGAACTGGATGTCTCTGTTAGCCGCAGGCATTGAAGGGAAACAGAATACCGACCGTCGATTATCTGTTCTTCCCACACGCCGTACTGGTAGTCCACGAGCCCGTGTTGCTCGATCGTGTCATTGAGGTGAACAAGCTCGTTACCCATATCTTTGAGTCTGTCCCTCGAGATCAGCTCCTGTCCGGGGCGGAGATTGCTGTCGAACAGGTCCTTTTGTGCCTGGAACAGCGCAAGCCAACAGTGATTGAAGTTATTCCACAGCTCAAGCCTTTCCTGATGCATGCTCTCGACATCCGAAGTGAGACCTAGCGAGATGTTACCTCAATTCGCAGATCTGGAGCGGTGGAAGCTTACCCAACTCCTTCACGTGGGACAAGAGCCAGTCAGAAAGAGAGAGGAGGACGTCAGCAGCTTTGCGCAACGCGCCGCATGTGATCAAGGAGAAAACATCTTTCAGCCCAGCCTCGTAGTCATTGAAGGCTTTAATGAGAGCGGCATCCAGCAGTTGCTCTAACATGGTCACGCCGCCTGGGCTCTGTGGCGGCGGGGCCGCTACAACCATCAAGGCGCTAGTTGAGGCTGTTTGCTGGAGGACTTGCTCTCCCGGTTCGTGGAAATGCTCTGCAACCGGCGAGTACATCGTTGGGGCTGTGGGCTGTGGAGAAGGAAACCTTCGGTCCCAACTGTGAATGGGAACTCCCATGCTCGGCTGCTCACCATACCTTGACCAAGCTAGGGTTGAATCATGCGCTTCCCTGACGTTATAACCTGCCGCCGGATTCCCAGACGCTGGAACGACGACGTCATAGTGGTCTCCACCTGAAACGGTAGGATGCTGACTCTGGTTGCTGGAGTAAGCGTCGTGGTAGTATGGATGTGCCATACTGGATGAGATATGTTGTGCGGCTTGCGAACACTCAGTCAAGTCTGCGCAGCGCTGGTGGCCACGGATATGGAGGGAGAATGACGGCGGTCTATGTCTAAGAGGGCCTAGAGGTACATATACACGCCAATTGCCCTCCCACCCCTCTTATGCGGGAGGATGACTAGAACCATCAGGCATATGCGTGGCGTCCTCTGGCCCTGACGAGCAAGAACATGTATCTGGAGGGTTGACGGCTGCTTGGTTGGCCCGGAGGCTCGAGCAGACGGTTAGGTTCTAGCTGTAAGGAGCGAAAAAGTATTGTCGGGCAAGCCTGAAAATTACCCTTTTTGGTAAAGCTAGAACCTATGATTGGTCAAATTTGGCATCGTCAGGCGGCGTCTTCTGCTTGCTGGACAGCCTACTGCCGTGACCATCTACCGCCTGGACGAAGACCGTCAGCTTTGGCCGCAGGGAGGCCGAGGGCCGAGAAATCTGTGCTTGCCTCGTTTCGCTCGCGGCTTTGACTCGACGCAGCATGCCATCGGTAAGGAAACCCGCTGCACGGCCCCACATCGGCTCCGCCGGGTGCAGCACCCCGAAGCGGCTCCAGAGGTCAGGCAAGGCCATTAACACGGTCGTCGCATGTCACGGTCATTACTCCGATGCTGCAACTCGCATAAGAAAAAGGCCCCTAACAGTGCTGTATTGCGTAGGGTAATCTCCTACTCGGACGGCCATCTAACTAGTAGGTGAGAGAAAGGCTGCGACGCTCGCCCCATTCGAGTGACCCGCCACCCAGTGAGGCGGTATTACCGCCCACATTGTCGGCCGCCAGTATACGCGTGTGTCGGTGTGCACTCTGCTGTCCATTCTGCCTGCTGCGGCAGAGGCTCAGTCTCTGAACTGTCCCGGTGAGAGACAGCAAGCCGTAGACTTCCCATCAGCCACCCGGCGGGAGCTTGGCGTGTCATCTGATGCAATACGCCCTCCTAGACAACCTCCATCTTGGTTAAGCCAACTACCGAGTCGAATCTCATCTCGGCCATAAAAGCAGCGTGACGCTCTTGCAGCTCGGCCCATCCAGGCTGCAGTCTCACAAGTCGCAGCCGCCATGGGAGATACAGCCGGCTTCAACGTGGCATGCCGTCTCGCTACTCCTCTCGCTACTTTCCCCACTGGACAACAGCAGCGCCCAGAGACCGATCCTAACGGCCGGGACGTATCCGACCTAGGTCAAGGGACAAGTATACCTCTTCCAGTCGAAGTAAGCGACTTCCTGACCGTCCATTACCAGCGTATGTCTGACGCCTTCTAAAGGTAGCGTCAAAAGATGTCGGCAAGAGCGCGGGACCATCAGCTGCCTGGAAAAGGAGAGCCGTATGTTGAAGAAAAAGGTCGAAGAATGGATGGGCGAAACCAGGGAAGGTTAGAGGCTGCTCTCTGTTCTCGAAGAGTGACGACCATATTCTAGTCATAGTCTCAGTTTTCTAATCTTGTTATTCGCTAGAGGGTAGCCATTGTCCCTCGAACCTAACCAGTGACGCCCACAATCGATGGGCTTTTCGCCGTACAACGATATGTTGACTTGTTGTCTGCTACCGCCCTGGCAACTTCCAACCAAGGGCACGCCCTCGTCGCTACCACCCCGTAGCCTATGCCAATCTCTGCCCATTTATTACCTCCGCCCAAGCCCACGCTAGTCCATCACCAGAGCAAGTCTGGCTGTCACTGCCGTCATAGCCACGCCATATCTGTAATCCTTCTATGTCGCCTGCGTCCTTTGGATCTTGTCTCCGCTTCAGTTGATGCTTCCGCCGAATGATATGTTTCGTGTCGCAGGAGGACGCTGGAATGGAGATCGCCTTGCTGGATAGCATCTGCGCTCGGTAGTCGACGATGATCGCGTGTAGGGCTAAGTCTCCATGACACGCAACTCATGTGTACTACTCCATCCGAGGCTCTCTCGTCGGCGTCCGCGTTGCAATATAGGCCCGTCATTTTCTTATTCGCGCCGGATGGCTGGAATGTGTCCACCACATGCCGGACGCCGGCGAGGTGTTGCGTTGACTGGCGATCGAAGGATGGCACTGGTTTTCCGGATCTGCTGGTGTTCGTCAACCTCTTGCCGACGCACCGGCGCCCTTCTGCGCCCTCACAGACCTCGTCGCTATAACCGCCGGTCGGGACGCAAGGACAGCAAATCCTGTAGCTGCCCGGGGAAGACACGCCCATCATGCTCTTAAGACATTGAGGACGAGCTTGTCGAGCCGTCGTCTCTGCCGTGTCCTGACCACTTTATCGTTGTTGCCAGCTATTGTATCGAGGTCACCAGGCTCGTCCGTCGCGTGCCGTGAGCGAGGAAGCAGCGTGTTCGATTCTCTATTGCCGATGCCCGTCGCCGCTGACTCCCTCGAGGGATACATAGCTGGTACTGGGGAGATCGAGGAATCAAGCAAGGGAAGGTTGAATGCTGCCTAATGCGAGCGCGCGGAAAGGAGGTATTCGAGGGAATGGAGGCAGCCTGGAGATACTCAGGGGCTACCTATCTTCTGGATATTAACACACGTGGCGACGTTTGGCTTTGCGGAAAGGCTCGCGGGTCGCTTGATGAAAAAAGCCGCAGAGAGGATGGGAGATGGCACTACAACGAATGACTGAGGAGGAGCCACGACGGATCGGCCGAATCAGTCGGGCCGCGGGGAGGGGGAGATAGAGGATTCTGGTTCAGCACAGCGGACACCCCTACCCAGTCCCGCAAACAGCTGCAGCACCGCGGAGACGATGGCCGGCGTCGATGGCGCTTGGAGTATTATGATGTTCGGCAGAACAGGTGGAGCGAGCGTGGACTGAATCTATTAAGAATGACCGAGTCGGACATAGGAGTTACCACATGCTTTGAGATCCTGGATGGATACTTTTACGCGGTATCAACAACCGGGATCGCCCACTCAGGCCCCTACTTGGAAAATAACTATTATTTACTCAGATTCTCCTTACATTCCGAAGGAGATGATTTTCAAGAATGGGAGGTGGTCCGTCCTTCGCAGTCGCTGATAGACGACCGCTGGAGCTTTCTGAGGCTCGTACAGGACGAAAGGACCGGAAGGACACGGGTGATTGAGTCTACGAGGGAGCTGCTACGGGATCGCGTGCGTTGGTACCATACCACTGACATTACACTCCTCTTGCAGAGCAGTCGTTCAGGGGGGACAGGTTCCGACATGGCCAACATAAAACCGATGCGATGTCATTTCGATGCACACCGTGGAGACGACGTCAACACTTGGACCATAAGCCCATTCCTATGTCCCTTGCGGTCGTATCACCCCTCATGTCACACATTTTTGGATCTGGTAGATGACCGATCGTCGCCACACCAGAGCGCTCGATGCATACGCGTCAGGGCCGGGTCTATGAAATGGAGGAAAGCCGCGGGAGTGGTATGGCCTTACACCAGCACTTCAAACGAGATCGTCGTCTGGCCGCCGGAGCAGGAGGAGCGGATGTCAGACCCCTCCCTTGCGGATCTGTACACCATTCTCAACCAGCCCAACCATCCCGGTGAGGTCAATGGCCAATGGGACGAAAGGTCTCTGGTCTATTCTTCTGGCGAAGGCGTCAAGGCGCTTGTGCTAATAAGCTATGACCCCGGTCTCAAGCTCCCCGGATTGCAGACGTGGACAGCGCTGGATGACCTCAGGGGCGGAGAAGCAGGGGCAAGGTCACGGCCTCGCTTCGAGGCGCATGCAGAGAAAGCAACCGACGCTGCTGGTGGCCAAACTGAGCCGGCAATGTACAAGCGAATCGGACGAGGATACAGTTTCGGAAGGCCATCACGGGGTCCCGCCCTCACACAAGTACACCATACAGAGCAGGTACCTCTTAGACCGCGGGCCACATCATAGATTCAACTCTTGCTCCCGGAGAAACATCCTTCCTGACAGTGTGGTCAGCTCGACGCGAGAATCCAGACACGTAGCATGTAAACTGCGGCCGGTGTTTCGTACCGCGTCCTCTAAGCTGCCATTTGAATCTCTCCAGCCTTTTATTCCCAGAGTTCCGCCAAGTATTTATCCGGATCTTCAAGTTGCTTCAGATGGCCGCTGAAGATCACGGGTCCAGCACCAATGTTGTCATATTGTCAGAAGATAGTTCCGTAAATATCCACGCAGAGCACCCGAGGAGATCCTGAGACATGCTGGCAATGCGGTTGTCGTCGTGGAACGATGTAATAGATACGATTTTGAGGTGAGGTTGTGTTCTGTCATCTAATCGGCGTCTCTTCTCTTGACTGGCCCCGAAAGAACTATGTCGTTTCCTGCTGATGCAAGTTAGCGGCCTGCCAGAAGTGCGCACGCTTGAGCGACATGCCTCCCTCCCCTAGAGAGCTCTGATGTTGACGAAAGAGTCGCGGGAATCGGTGGCTCCATATCGTGAACCGGACGTTGGGCCTGTGACGATCCCTTGCGCGTTGAGGAAGACGATAATGCTTATCCTGACGGAGGTTGTTGCTAGGAGACGCGGATCTCGATGCGCGAGATGTCAGGGGCGTCGGGCACGTTAATGTAGTTGGGGAGGAGCAAGGCTGGCCCGAGGAGCACTGGTGTCCGGGGTTGGTCTGGAACAATTCGAGCTACAGGAGCAGGACACCGTGCGTGGGTGTCGCATCCGCTGCCGTCTTCTGTCGGGCAGCACCACAGGTTGGACCCCATGGATAGCCTCTTTGGACAGGGCGTCGCCACGTCCTGAAGGCGACGGGTGGATCAGGGAGCGGAAGAAAGAAGGCGCAGAAATGAGCGGCGGGAAGGGTGGGAAGGCGGAAGATACACTCCCACTAGCACTAACAGCTCGAGCAGACTCTCCTCGGCCAAACCGGCACAAGACTCAGGGGGTCTCGCAGGCACCGGAGGACGGGCCCCCCTCGCACCGTCTCACCAACCAACGCCTGACCTGATCTAGCCACACATCCATCAATCCTGTCCCGGTATTTGAAAGAGCACCGAACAGACAAGGACGGGAGAGGAGGATGGCATTCTCTAGGGATTCGGTCAAGTTTCCGCCTCTAAATACATGCCTCGACACAGGCTTCCTGCGTCACTTGTCCAACGCTGGCCTTGCTGAGGCTGCTCAAGCATTTTTTCATACCATGATGGGCGACCTTCTTCTGGTCGGCAATCGGGGCAGACCTCATAATCCTTGATTAATGTCAGTTAGATCAGCTGCTATCCTTTATAGCCTCACTGACCTGTACTCGTAACTCGTTACATTGAGTGTGCACCTCCGCTGGGTTCTCCAGTACTCTGAACACCACTCTCTGGCAACGTACCGCAGGTGGAGACAGGAGAATTCAATCTAGCGATGTTAGGACGATCGTTACTGGGACAGCACGGCATACCTTGTTCCATTTACACATGGTAAGAGACCTCTGATGTGCGAACCATGCGGACCATTTCTGGACCACGGGAGCGGACCGCGAAGGCGCCTTAAACGAGAAACTGCGAGGGGCACTGACGCTGAGCCCGTGTTGGCCAGCCAGGATCAGCCCTCAGCCACGGGAGACAGCGGCCCTGGCGTGAGGAGACCAGCCCCGGCGGAGGCGAGAAACGAAGCACTCTCCTTCCTGACTCGGACTGCCCAGGATGGCTCCCACGCCACAGGTTTGGTACAGCGATGGCCGGCAGTAGGACAGTGCTGCCGGCCGAGGAGGGCTGACACCACCCGGCCAACATGTACTGTCACCAGCCGAGCCCCTCTGTCTGGCCTAGTGGTAGCAGCCCAGACTCCGGAGCTGGCGGGCGCCCCTCAGCAATTCCGAGGTAGGATGCTCTGCCCTGGGAGTCAGCACACCCTCGGCATGAGTCCGTGTCTGAGTTGGCTCCGAGTCACCCCAATGCAGAATGCGGCGTCATGGAGGGACGCCGTCGAGCTTGTGTGCTGCCCTGAGGACGCCGGTCTGTCGCTGAGCTGTGGACGCGAGCGCAGCAATGCCACGTCGGCACCTCCCCATATGCGGACTGCTCTCCAGTCGCCTTACGAGATCCTTGCAATCGCATCTGCAAGTATGCGGACCACATGCCGTCCTCCCCGGCAGGCGAATTGACTCGCGAGGTGCCTATCCCCTTCTCGGACGGTGTAGTACTTCGAGAGCACGGTCGGCTCCTAACCCTTCTGAGCCGGCGGGTCCCCACCGAGGAGCGACAACCCAGGGGGCGGCTACCTTCGTCGACCGCTCCGTTAAGACGGCACGGAAGTGTGCTGAAAGTTTACCCGTGCGTTAGCCTACGATTTATGCTGCGTGGCATTACGTGCATGAATTATCCGCTGCCCTCGCAGTAGAAAAGGGGCCCTTCCCCCGCCGCACTTGGCTCCCCGACCTCATCCCACAAACACTTGCTCACCGAAAGCAGCCGCACCACCACCGCAGCGCCACCGCTCGTTCGAACGTTCAGAGTACATGTGCTACCTAGATCCAAATTTCGTGGCACATGCTTGAGATGGCTTGTTAGACCTGCTTGCTCACGTTTCTGCACCCGCCTGGCTGATTCTCCTCAGATGCAGTGTTCTCAAAAATCCGGGGGCGGTGTCGCTGAATCGCGCGATCACAGATCGAATAGCGAGGAACGAATCTTGTCTCGTCGCTCGATGGGTCGAACGACCAGCTGGTTGCCCCATGCTACGGGCTTACAAGGCGTTCCGGCACACCCATCCCTCCGACCGCTACATAGGTAGCCGCGACAAGCGACGGCCACCATTGCGCCAGCGGACGCTGTTTCCCAGTTGGACAAAGCCGGTCCCACGCATCCGCAATGGAGCACCAGGACGTCGGAAAGTTTCCCGGCCGC
>JANBVO010000086.1:0-48653 GCA_030052745.1 Pleurostoma richardsiae
GGAAGGTTGGATGGGGAAGAACGCGTCGGGTGCATGGGGACGCGTTGGTGGGGCCAAACTTTTGTCCACTTATTTTACTACGCGTACCCTAAGAGGATCGACAGCCAGAGCCGCCGGTGGATGTATGTGCTAATGGTTGCGACGGGAGGATATTACAACAACGAGCAGCAGTTTGAAGAAAGTCAGTTGTTGAAGTGAATCGGTTAGCTGCAGGCTTCAGCAGTTATCCTCGGGGCAAGGCAGTTCACAGCCACTCTTGAATCGTTGCACCCAGAGTACTTTGATCCCTCAAGATATGCGCTTGTGTACATTAGCGACCGTCACAGCCTCAATTCCGCTGCATCACATCATATTTGCGGCTCTTCGAGGCGTCTACGATTGGTAAGGGTACAACGTAACGCAGTTGGGATATGTGCCTCACGGGGCACAGCCTCCAATGGCTGGCAACCATGTCGGTGAGAACATGCATCTTCCTTTTTCCCAGTGCCACAATTGCCACCCGCGAGCAACCAAATTCGGTGTATGATGTCTCCTAGGTAGGTACCATTGGCAGCCCTCATGCTCACATATGTGCGCCTAAGACATGCCCTGCCTCATTGGCACTCTACTAGGCTTCTTTCACACCTTTGCTAATCACAGGGCCCTCGAGAGGGGCCACTGAGCCGAGTTAAGCCTCCCTCTTTTCCAGAATGACCTATTAATTCCCACAAATCTTGAGGCGACGGTTCGGATCCCTGTGAAAATATAATGTCGTCAGAATACCTGAGATCCATTCGACTCACAGATTTGTGAATAGCATCATGCCTTCCTTCATTTTGCAAGCAATTCCAGCTCAGCTTGTCGCTTATAAGACATTGCTCGGAAACTGCCTGAAATGGAGCGCCGTCCTCAGCGTTCTTTTCCTCCCGCTTCTAAACCCCTCTTTAACAGCTTCACCCTTGCTTCTTGAGGGCCCCGACCAGGACGACCGGTCTTTAGCTAAGCAGGAGGATCCGTCACCATCCAAAAGACCAGTGTTGCGACTTCCCACTGCTGAGGGATCGTGCGCCGATGGTTCCAGGGCAGATATGGACGCCACAAAAGCAGGTGAAGCTATGTGTGAACTCGAGCCTCAATCATCCACCTCACACGACGAGAAAAGCCCCATGAAAAGGGACGGCAGTCAAGTTGGAGCGTGGACTGCTGGAGCTTCTCAGACCGATACCTTAGCCCCTAGACCACCATCTCCCACTACCGTATTAGCACCAGGTCCCGACGTGGGTGTTATGCATGACTTCTTGACGTCAGCCGGACCATGGAATCTAACGCACCCAACTAATGGCGTCAGCTACTACGAGCAACTACCCGAGTTCTTGAGGAACCTTAACGCGGCCTTCTCGTCGAGCCAAAGGTCTGAACGCCATGGGAGGCCTTATTCTAATGTCGAGGTTCTCGCGATAAGTTGGCAAGACGGATCAAAAGGGATGCAGAAAGAGCTAGAGCGTCTGGCTCACTGCTTCAGTGACCCATATCGCTTCAAGGTTGAGAGATTCAAGATCCCGAACAACGAGAACGCGTTGTCAGACACAACTCAAGCTGTGTTAGACTTTGTAAAGTCGGCTAAAGGAGACGATCCATGGGATTGGTCTGAAACCCTCTTGATTCTCTACTACGCAGGCCACGGCCAGCGGAACAGGGAAGGGGAACACGGGTGGAGTCCCACACGCCAGTAAGCCTTACCCATGACTCAAGTACATATGTCTAATATCCTGCCTAACAACCTCCTTAGAGATGTAGATGAACCGAACCCAGTAGAGATCAACCCCGATGTACCTATAGGAGCATTCACTGGCCAGTCCCGCGCTCTAGGGTTCGACGCCCTGATCCTCCTCGACTGCTGCGATCCTGTGACCGCTATCCCACCAGGCATACACCACCGCAAATCGGCTTGCGAGATCCTTGCAGCCTGTGGTGAAGGAGACGCCCGAGGTGCCGGAGAAAATTCCTTCACACATTTGCTCACGGATGAACTCTTCATCGCTGCTACAGGGGGTGAGATGTTGTCTGTCCCGACGCTTCACAGCAGGGTCTTGACGAAGTCTCGTTTCGTGCAAAACAATGTCAAATACGATGGGAACAGCATTGCTCCTATCCCGGATCCACAACGTCCAGGATATCCCAAAATCAGTTGGACAGTTCGTCGGGTTCCTGTCCATCGGATATTATCCACGAACGTGAATAAGTATATTGTCCTAACTCCGCTTCCGCATGCTCCACGTCCGGACCAACCTGCTTCTCAGATATCTACGGCGCCAGATCTGCGAGGTGGAGATGTCATAATTTCGGTCCTTTTCGATGATGACCTGGAAAAGGTGCAGAGGGAGTTTCGAAATTGGCTATCTTCGGCGCCAGCGTCTGCGCAGAGAATACAGGTCTTGAGGTATATACCCTGCAATTCGTCTCTTCTAATTCTTCGGATTCCCGTGGAAGTCTGGGATCTTCTCCCATCCTCACCTGCGGTCAAGGTTCTTGCGTTCGCGAATGCCGAAGCTCCGAACTCGAAGTTAAATCAGGCAGACAGAGACATGGCTACGCAGACTGGTTCGTTGGCCTGTTTGCCGCGGGATGGCATGGGCTCAAGGCTGACAACTTGCAAGCAGCAGGTCTACTTCCACATCTTTCGTCGGCAGCGTCTATTAGCTTCATGTGGAAGGTTCTTGACCAGGGTGTAGTCTATACGGACGGCACCTCTTGGACCCAGAATATCCGAGAGATCACCATATTGAATCCAAGAGAGCCGCTCCTCACACAGACAGAGAAACAGGACTACCTCAAGACAGCCAGGAGACTCCCGGCAAAGCCGAATTCGATGGGAGCTAGTTACAAGAGTGTTATCCAGGATCATTTTCGGGCCAGAAAGAAAAGGAGGACTTGGGATGGTGCTTCCGAAGTGTCCCAGACCAGCCACTCCATGCGGGAGATGGGCGAGCTTGCAGGGAGAAGACCTGATCACACCCTTCGGCCGATTGTGAAACCGAGTCAAACAGGAACCGGTGAGTGGCACCGGAGCCCTTTTCTGTTCGACTTCAATTGACAGGAAGATCAAATCAAGTATATTCCAGTGTAGCGTCGACGAGGGCATCCAGTCCCGACAAATGTCAATGCAATACGGCCAAGGACGTCATTATCGCAGACCAGCTCCCACGGTCATGCTTGCTCAAGCACGTCAAATCAACGGACTCTGTGTCGGATTGGCCGAGCGCTGAGCGAGAATCGGAAGCTTCGTCTTGGTATGATGAGGCACGACCCGTAGCTATGACTTCCGAGGACTCAGCTCAAGAAGACGACGAGATTCTGCAAAACGAGACCTTTGAGAAAGACTTAGAGGCTATTAGTGAGGAAGATGATTCCCAATCGGCGCCAAATCTGCTGCTCGATCCAAGTAAGTTGGACCACGCCCTGTCCAAGAACGACAAACGCCTTGTCGGACTTAGGGACTGATGTTCAGCCAGCGCTTTCCGAGCAACCCCGCCAAAGCTTCACCCCAGGCATGGTACGTCGCATTGTCTATATTCCAGAGTTATTAGTTCCATGGTTGATACCCAGCTTGTGCAGATTTTCAAGATGCTTTGGACTGAACCTCTCGACCAAGAGACCTCAGCCAAGGAGCCCTACAATACTGACGGCAGCAGCACAAGCACTAACGCGGAGCCGTCTGCCGACCTCGAAGGCTCCAACCCAGAGCAACGGGAGTTTTGGGCCGGATTCCTACGTTTTATAGTCGTCTCTAACGATGCGGACTCTTGCACGTGCGTTCCCATCTCGACATACGGGGGTAAGGCATGCACGCCTGAAGAGGTGAGAGTCCAGGCAGGCACCCACGGCATCGTCTATCAGAACGACAGCCAGCCCGACTTGCTGCCAGGCGAGCCGAAGCTAGGCTTTCCGCCTGTAAAGGTCGTTTTGTTTGGCAACGAGAAGGAGACAGAGAAGATAGCGAAGGAGTCAAGAGTGAACTACGCGAAGCGGATACTGATCAAGTACGGCGTCAAGGTCCTCTTTCTAGGTGAGCTGGACATAGAGGGGAAGAAGGTGATGGAGGATGCGGTGCAGAAGTGTATGTAGTATCGGGGTGAACAGCGGGCAATGGTAGATCTTCGCATTTGTGGTGTTAAGCTATTTGGAAGACGTTTTTGGACAGGGCGGGCTGGTTAGAACCAAATTTAACATGAGGTACGACCTCAGCGACTTCTGGGCTTCAGAACAGCTTACAGGGCAGTCGTGTGCTTCTAAGACGGAATCATTGTGTAGCTGAGGAACAGTTCTGTCTTGTGAATTGTGTGACAAACGTGCCTCGGCAGGGCCTCGTGATTATCTATAAGCAGACAGTATATAATTATCTTCAGGGCAGGTTAGCCCGGCCCCGGTCGTAGTCTCCTGCCGTTCATTTATGTACGCTTGTAATTGCTCTTACAGGCCCTTACAATCACAGCTGGTAATATCCACCAGTCAGGATAGAATGGCATGGCTTACTGGCTGCAAAAGCGTCAACGGCTCAGCAACGGGGCCATTTGTGACCATTTGAAGCCTTCCGTAGGGAGCACATCATGTCTTTTGGAAAGAGTCATCGGCGAGCATGATTGGCTACCAAGCTTCTAAGGGGTGCTCGACGCCCAGCGACTGAAATCCGGAAGGAGAAGTGCTCAAAAGTGAAGTGGCCCTACACTCGCGCTGAGCCGTTTGCTTCGCAAGATATGGGTTTGGCCATCAGGACATGATGGTCTCATTTCAACTGATCATATGAGGCGCAGACATAAGCCTATTTTAATGGAGAGGCTGACGTGTTTTGACGAACAAACGCTCGATCAAGCGGCTGAGCATGCTACAAAGTTATTCCCGCTCGCCCCAGTATGAGTAATGAGAGCATCAAAGTTGCCCTTGGAATCGAAGATGACGCGGTCGGCGCCCGGAGAACCGCCCGTGTACACTTTGTACGTCGACAAGATAGGAAACTCGTACCAGGGGGACGACGTGGGGAAGCTGAAGCCCTCATAGTCGTTGTACTGGTGCGGGTAGTCATCTGGATGCGGGCCGGCGTTAGTTTCACCACATGGCAGTGCCGTCCGGGGGGCGGAAAGGTGTTTACTTAGGGTTGAGCCCGATTGATACAGCGAGTAGCCCTTTGCGAGGGCGTCATCGATGTCTGACTGCCAGTAGCATACGGAGCCGCAAGTGTAGACACATGTGGCCCTCTCCTCGAGGCTAATGGCCGCACCACTGACGCCGACAGCGCAGAGAAGGCCCAGGGCAAGTGTCTTGAAGAGCTGCATGTATCGTGTTAGCTGAAGCCTGTCTCTGAAGGCTCGCAAGGACATACCATGGTGAGTTGAGATAACCAGTCGTCGCCACTAGGTGGTTGCTTGAGACGCTTGAGTACAACGCGAGCTTGAGGAAAGAAGGGCACGAAGTGAGGCCCTCAATCAGGATTTATACACTTGTCGGATTGACACCACACTGGAAGAGCCGATGACCTGACCGGCATCCCAGTCGGGGTTGAGGCGAGCCTGCTGAAAACTGGCAGCTGCAGGGCCATTCTCAAACGGACTCTTTGTCCTGCAACTTCTTGAAAGGGTAGCAATATCCAATCTCAAACGCCTACACGTGTATGCGTGGATGGCGCAGATTAATTCTTATCTGAAAGGCAGATGTCCCCTGCCATTGCGACCTTCTTGTTCCATATAAGCTGGCCGGTACCGCCTTCTACTACTGGATTGGCTCACCGATCTCCCGCTGTTAGTCTCACGGCTCTGTTACATGGTGGCCGGCACACTGATCGATTTCGTGATTTGATTGGGGGTCCTGGGCGGTTCTAGCGCCGGCAGATCTGCATCGCATGAGGGTATTCCGGCGAATCACCAGAGCAGGCGGGATACGCTTAAAAGAAGTGTCTCACGGGCTCTAAATCCTCCTAATCATTCGAGCAGCTGTAAAACATGGGGAAGAATGAGATGAGGGGTCAATACCAAGCCCGTGCGATGGTACGGCGCGCGGAGTGCAACCTGTGGGACGCATATAAGAAGTTCCTTATCGCTCAATCATATCGCGCAAGCAGCGCCACAGTCTCCAATACGTCCTGAACTTCTTTATAGAGCCAAGACCCTGATCGCAGACCGTCGGCTTGCGACCGGCCCTCTTCGTGTCGCTGCCCGGCTTCGGCCGCTGGTCCTTGGGGACTTGGCAAGGTCAACACCTCAGCAACAGCTGTTGACCTCCTCTGTCAGACGAAGTATGGCTTGGGTTGTTGTTCTTTCAAATCTCAAAGGCTTTCCTGCCCCGCATGTCAAGAAGGCTCTGGTCGGACTGGGATCTCATGGCGATACCTCGCGAGCGCATGGCGGGTCCTCTGTCCCAGACGACAGCTAGAGACCATTGCGCAGGCCAGCAGTGTCAG
Source organism: Pleurostoma richardsiae (assembly GCA_030052745.1). Taxonomy (NCBI): domain Eukaryota; kingdom Fungi; phylum Ascomycota; class Sordariomycetes; order Calosphaeriales; family Pleurostomataceae; genus Pleurostoma; species Pleurostoma richardsiae. Next base: position 6,431 of record JANBVO010000086.1, read on the forward strand.
CAACATCTTGGCTGGTCGTGTGGACGTGTTTGCTACTTAGCGAGGTATATCACCACTCCATACCCGACGCAGGACTGTCGATTGGACGGCGTCGACGCTGATGGCCGGCTTCATAGCAGGAACAGATCTTGGATCCGATGCATACAATACTACACTCTGCACCATCGCGCCATCGTTCGATACCTGTCCCTCTTGGTGCCGACTCCCTTCGAATGTATTCCCGCTGGAGACAGGCTCTAGATAAGTGCCAGCAGCAGCCGAGGCGGGAGGTCCCTCGTTATCACGAAGCAATAGAGCAGCGGTGTCCATTAGGCCTGATCATGGACGGACTGACGAGACGAGGCCCAGCACAACGAGCCAGGCATGACCCAACGTCGAGCTTTTCGATGGCATCCGCAGTTGTAATTTTGATAAGTAGAGTGGTTCGGGCTGACTGGACCACTCGGAAGCAGTTCAGTCTTTCCATAACGGAGTGTTCGTAGACGGCGACAAGCAGAGACTCCTCTGGAGGTGTAGATGTCATATGATAGAGGCTGTTAGATGAAAGACTGCCGGGGAAATGCTCATGACAACATATCGGTCGAGGAACACGAAACAATCAACTGATCCCCTCAGGAATGACGATAGTCTTGCCGTACACTGGAAGCAGCATCTGCTTGGCCCCATGTCAGTCTCGGTAATGACGGCATGCTGCTTGTTCCGCGGTTCCGAAAGTTGTCAACTCAGCTGCCTCGCCCTCTTGTTTGTTGCCCGCTGCTGTTCGGGAGAAGTGCAGTTGGTATTCCGGGACTACTCTGCAACCCGGCTGCCTGAGATCCGAGCCGGCCGATACGAAGGAAGGCATTAGTCGGACTAAGGCGCGAAATTTCTCGCCCAAACCCAGTTTTATCGGGTGTGAGGAGGGATGCGGCCAGAATTAATAATATCTCTAAGGATGCACATCATTGCCCTCGTCGGAGCCGGGCGGTCACACATGGCACTCACATCCTGTAAAATTGCGGTATCGCCCTTGCCCTTGCTTGCTATGTAACAATGAGAGAAAGAGTCGTCATCAGGAATACCTCGACTCTGTCGACTTCAGTAGCAGATCGTCCCCCCACATGCTGATTGCGGTGTACCCCGAGTTAAGAAGTGTGTCTGGAGTTTCCTTCTCACCTTGGCTACCGTTCGCGGCGTAAGCACACCATACCCATCAGAACACCAACTGCTGCCACCAGCAGCAACAGCGCGTCGAGCGGCTGACAGTTCATTTCTCGCGTCGACTTGATTCGCTGCTCACCCGGAGCCGGTGGAGAAGGAGCCGGCAACCCGGCACATGTGCTGAGTTCCTGACCCCCACCGGCGGCCACCCGCCGCCGAGACGGCAGCGCTGTGTCGAGCGGTCGGCAGCCGCTGCCAAGAAGGCGCGGCGCGCTTGACGTCATGCGGCGGACCGTCGCGAAGCAGAAATTGTCTTCTTCGCGGCCCTTGTTTTGCCCTCACGTCTTGGCGCGAGGGAGGGCGCCGGGGCCGTCCTGCAGTCTTATCTGGCATGAGTCGGCGGTGAGCGCCTGAAACGGGTCTACCGCGCCAAACAAAGAGCACGAAGGGTCCTGGAGGGGTCGTGAGGGGCCTCCAGGAGGGGGTGGCATTCTCCAAAATTCTCCAGTTTTCAGGGATGCCTTCAGATGCTCAGAGATTGGAAAGAGATTGCAAAGCCGAGCCAAGGCCGCGGCGGACGCAGATAAACCCCACGACCCCTGCCCCGGTTGGGCAAGGCCAAAAACCCTGAAGCTTAGCCCTGCCCCTGAAGGAAGCCGGCGGTGGCGCCGTCGCCGGCACTTGTGGGGAGTTGGCTGATGCCGGCCTCACCTGCAGGGAGGCTGCACCGTCATCGCAGAAGCTGAGGGACGACGCCGCCCGAGGCGGGCTGGACAGTGTGGCACACCCGGCGGACGGAGATACGGAGCACATTCCCAACCGCATCCAGGAGCCGATTGGACCCTTGCGCTCCGCAGCAAACCGTGGGAAACTGGGTAATTCCGCCGAGAAGTCCCCATGGGATGACCTCACCGGACCCTCTTGGGACGACGCCCCCATTATATACTGTGGAACGTGCGGCGCTGACATACAGAGCGACGTTGCAAGCGTGGCAGGCCGTTGAGCGCTCCCTCGCCCTATGAACGCCCTTTCCGAGGTAACGACGATGAGATCACCGTGCTCATCTCCATTTTGGACGGCGGCTCTCCACCAAAAACCCCATCTTTTCTGCTCGAAGTAATGACTCGAGATGCGACGAGATGGTGTTACGGCTCCCCACGATCGACGTAGTTGCACCGTTCGCACACAGTCATTTGCGGGTCATCCCTTTGTGTGTCTGCCTGACAAGTGTGTTTGCGGATGGTTTTGAGGAGAACGCGGAGGAGGCGAGGAATGGGGTTGTGGGAAGATAAAAGGGGGTCACTCCCCCTCGTGGTCGCTGCTCTCACTCCTGGGTCGAATCTAGCTAGGTTGAACCTTAAAACAGACTCTGGAGGTCTGAAGAGGAGTTGCTCCAAAGTCAAAATCTCATTTTCACTTCTTGCTCGACGACGACAGCCTGTTCGCATGAGCACCTGCGCCCACAGCACCAGCGAGACGAGACGACGACAACTCGAGACGCATTATGGCGCCTCCTAAGTTTATGGGCCTCTCCGGCCGGCCGTTGTCTATGATGGTGTCCACCATCGCGACGACCGGCTTCCTCCTCTTCGGCTACGACCAGGGAGTTATGAGCGGCATCATTACGGCCAAGCCGTTCAACGACGTCTTCACGGCCACTCGGGACGACTCTACGATGCAGGGCACTGTGACCGCCATCTACGAGATTGGTTGCCTTATCGGTGCTCTGTTCATCCTCGCTGTCGGCGATCTGCTGGGTAGACGCCGTGCCATCATCATCGGCGGTGTCATCATGGCCCTTGGAGTCATTATCCAGGTCACCAGCATGGTTGGCTCCATCCCCCTGGCCCAGTTCATCGTCGGACGAGTCGTCATGGGCGTCGGAAATGGAATGAACACCTCGACGATTCCTACTTATCAGGGTGAGTTTCTTGCCTCCTTCGTGCTAATAGAACCCGCGGGAAGTGTTGGCTAACACCAGGAACACAGCCGAATGCTCCAAGACCTCCAACCGCGGCCTGCTCATCTGCATTGAGGGCGGTGTCATCGCGTTTGGCACTGTTATCGCCTACTGGATCGACTATGGCGCGTCTTACGGGCCTGATGACCTGACATGGCGCTTCCCCATCGCCTTTCAGCTCATCTTCGCCCTCATCGTGTCGCTCCCCATGTTCTTCCTGCCCGAGTCCCCTCGCTGGCTCCTGACCCACGAGCGGTACGAGGAGGCCGACCGCGTCATTGCGGCCATCCGTGGCTACGAGGTTGACAGCGCTGAGACCGCCGTCGAGCGCAACATTATCATCGACAGCATCCGCGCCTCGGGCGGCTACGGCCAGAAGTCGACGCCCCTCAAGGCACTCTTCACCGGCGGCCGCACCCAGCACTTCCGCCGCCTGCTTCTCGGCTCCAGCTCGCAGCTCATGCAGCAGATCGGAGGTTGCAACGCCGTCATCTACTACTTCCCCATTCTCTTCCAGAGGAGCATTGGCGAGTCACACAACCTGTCCCTGCTGCTGGGTGGCGTCAACATGATCGTCTACGCCATCTTCGCCACCACCTCCTGGTTCGTCATTGAGCGCGTCGGCCGCCGCAAGCTGTTCCTCATCGGCACCATTGGCCAGTGCCTCAGCATGGTCCTCGTCTTCGCCTGCCTGATTCCCGACCGCCCCAACCCCGCCAAGGGCGCCGCCGTCGGCCTCTTCACCTACATCGCCTTCTTCGGCGCCACCTGGCTGCCGCTGCCCTGGCTGTACCCGGCCGAGGTCAACCCCATCAAGACCCGCGCCAAGGCCAACGCCGTCAGCACCTGCACCAACTGGCTCTTCAACTTCCTGATCGTCATGGTGACGCCCATCATGATCAGCAACATCAGCTGGGGCACCTACCTGTTCTTCGCCGTGGCCAACGCCTGCTTCATCCCCATCATCTACTTCTTCTACCCGGAGACGGCCAACCGCTCGCTCGAGGAGATCGACATCATCTTCGCCAAGGGCCACGTCGAGAAGATCTCGTACGTGCACGCCGCCCAGCAGCTGCCGTACCTGTCCGCCGAGGAGGTCGAGCAGGAGGCTCTGCGCTTCGGCCTCATCGACACGGCCGCCCGCGGCGCGGGCCACAGGCACGAGAGCGTCAGCGACTCGGAGAAGGCCACCGACGAGCAGGCCACCATCAACGGCAGCAGCAGGGACGACGTCATCGAGGAGGGCCCGGTCGAGTCGGGCTGGGGCAGCGGCCTCGCCAACACCAAGGACGAGTGACCGCGCCCGTAGGTGCTCTCGAGCCAGTGTTATGGACAAACTGGTTCGGCATGACCCACGTTTCCTTTTCTTGCCATGACCGCATTTCATCATGGCTGCTTTCCCAACAGCCGTGGCCTTTATTCCTCCCGCGGAGGATGGCCATGATACCCCCGGGACTTTTTTCTCCTTTATACTCGGGCTGAGAGTAGCCTAAGTTTCTGCATCAGACTTACGCGTTGCGGCGGCCAGCCGCTGCTTTCGTTGAAGAACGCGAAGTCGGAGTTGTGGGCGTTGCATTTTTTTGGATACGCTAGATCTATCACCATGGACTAGATTATAGAAGCTATAGAGGTGATGATACCAGCCTAGACAATAGAGCAAGGAGTTACACCCTCGAATATTTCCCTTGCATTGTTGACTTTGTGCCGGTGGTGTATCATGAAAGCCGTCGTGAATGCTATCGCATAACTCGTACATCCATCATGTGAATTCCCTCAACCCACTCTCCCCCGCCATCCTCCCCGGAGACGGTAAAGATGATATCACCATCACATGTGTCGGGAGGGTGTGATTGTAACCCTCCGCCTCCACCTTCAGAGTTTGCACTTTGCAGCTGCAATTCCTCCGCCTCCACGGGGATCGTCATCTCCACCGGGGCCGGCCCACATGCATTGCTCCCAAACTCCACCGGGCAAAGCACTCCGACACGGCCCACAGGGGGACGCAAGCAGATGAGGTCATCGTCACGGCGGCTGACCTACCTTACGTACGCGCGCACTGAAGGCGGGGGAACCGAAATGAGCACGGGGTTGTGGGGAGAAAGAGCGCATTCTGAGGGTGCATCTCCGGATCCGGGGAGATGACACAGCAGATACCCATACTGTACGAGAGCGAGCGGAGACACGATGTGGGATTGATGTTGGCTGCGAAGACAACCTCCATTCTTGCGAGGAATTGACCAACAAGAGATGTTGGTCCTAACAGTAGCAATGTCACCGGTAGGCGTCGACTTCTGCTATTTTTTGCATTCAGCCGCGATATTCAGGGGGAATATTCGCCGAGCTTCGGCATTTGCTGAATCGTTGCTTCCCGGCGCCTTAGCAAGATACTAAGCATTTGCGACCACGAGCCGGCTCGAGCACCGCGGGCCTTGGGAGATCAGCTAGTTCGGACATCCTTGGCTTGTGCAACTGCTGCAGATCTTGCCTCAAACGCGTCGTTGCCGCCGCTGTTGGCCAAGGCTCGGGTTAAAGGGCGCCGCCGGTGATCGTCATCCAGGCAGACTTGGCAGAGGCGCATCTCGGAGAAAACCGCGCAACGGGATTGAGGCCGGAGGAATGCGATGATTCGGCGACTGAGAGGAACAGACGAATGCTTGCAGCAAGGGTATCATTTCTGATTAAGATTAGGTTTGAAATGCCGCCGAAGCAACAGAAAAAGTGCCATCACGGCGGCTCGCTCTTGCCAACAAGGATTGCGAAGGATCGCTGACACAGACATGCACTCATCCCCGGCTCCAGCTCCAAGAAGTCACATATGAAGCGCTAAATCAACATGGGCCGTCACCATCCATCCCTTAAGCATGTGCTTCACCCCGCTCCACGCCCCGCGAGCTGCCCGCGGTGACAGGCTCGACCGACGCCGGGCTCGGGGGCGACACGCTCGCCTGCGGGGACGCCTCTCTCGGCGGGACGAAGCCACCATGCGCAGGCGTGTAGTACCCGTACAGGCTGAGGTCGGCGGCCGGAGCCGCCGCCGGGCCGCCAGCCACGTACGCGGACTGCGGCGGCGCGGGCATCATCTGCCGGGGCGCCGTCTGCTGCTGCTCCTGGTTGGCTGCAGGCGGTGGCGTCATCATCATGGCCTGCTGCTGCGGCACGACCTTCATCTGCGGCTCGGAGGGCAGGGAGTGGTAGTAGGCCTGCGCGAGGCCGCCCTGGGGCGTGTAGTAGACGGTGCCGTCGGGGCCGGGGTTGGCGAGGACGTAGACGGTGCGGGCGGCGCGGTTGCGCCTGTCGGTCTCGATGCAGGCGAGCACGAAGAGGGTGAAGTGGACGATGCTGCGAGAGAGGTCAGCTTGCACAGTCCCAACGGGAGGGACGCCAACGTGAGGAGGGAACTAACAGCGAGAGCGTGGCGAAGGCCACCATCACCTCCTCCATGCGTATGTATCTCGCGTACTCAGCGGCGGTCGAGAAGTTGTTGTCGCCGTAGTAGTAGTCGTCGTAGTCGTAGCCGTAGTCCTGGTAGTCCCCCAGGTCGTACGAGAGCAGAGTGCTGTAGATGCCAACGGCGACAGCCCAACCAATCCAGATGAGCAGGTGAAGGGCGACGTGGGCGCCGGGGTGGATGCCCCGGTAGCCGCCCCGGGCGCAGAGGGTGATGAACTCGGCGATCTGCCATATCAGCGCGATGCCGGCCTGTCGAATGTCAGTTTCGGTACAGCCCCTGGGATGAGTGGATCGAGCGACAGCAAGTATCACGTACGACTATGACAGAGATGAGGAAGATGACGATAGTGTCATAACCCCAGGACCACCTGACTGCAATTGCAATGCCGACGGCCAGGAGGACGACGTCAAAGATGAAAGCAAAGCATCCTAGGATGAGCTTGGACATATTCCATATCGTGCTGGGCCGCGGTGGGTCGGTTCTGAAGGCATGCTGCGAGAACGGGAGAGGGGCGTTCCGCGGCTGTTGAGGCGGGTAGTGCTGCTGCTGTGGCAGGCTCTGGCTGAACCGGACCGGTGACGGCTTTTCGGGAGTGAGAGGAGGGGCCGCCAACTCTGCTTGCGGCGTTGCTTGGGCCTGGTGCTCAGTCGTCGGCTCCATTGCAGCCATGTCTCGGCTCCGGACGCCAAAATTCGCCGGGCGGCGCGACACACTGATTGCCTCTGGTCCGGCTTTGGCTGAAGGTTTCGGGTGCTTCCGTCGGCCGGATGCTGATCCGATTTCTTCGACGAGACGCGTGAATGTGTCGGAGCCTCACCGCACAAACCAAGGCGGAACAGCACTTCAAAATCAAGAGGCTGCTGAAAACAACAATTCAACAGAAACGAGTGGATTGACAGTCAGTAGAACGAGCGACAGGAAGTCCAAATACGAACGGCAAGGAGAGGAGACCCAACACCATCAACAAGAGGGCGACAGAGGGCACCGCTCCCCTTTTCTATCACGAACAGAGAGCGCCCATGCGGCGCAGCTCCATTTAGGCTTTTAAGATTAAAAAGGACTTGGCTAGGCCCTCCTCCAAGCTGCCTAGCGGTGAAAATTGAGTTGAGGCCATGTTCTTTTTTAAGCAGCAGCGCCGTTGCGACGCCTTGGCGGCCGTCCTCTTACGGTATGGCGCCGCCTCTATGGCCAGGGGAATAGGGGTCTCATGCAGGCAACAACATGTCATCCGTGAGAGGCTTTCACAGTCTTCTAACACCTGCAGAACCTACAACACTAGTTGAACTATAGTACGGCGGCAATTACCACAACGTCCGGTGTGACCAGTTTCAACAGTTAATGTGTCTTGCCGCGTCTCTGTCGCCAACAATCCCGAGTGCCCCTCTCTGGGTACAGAGCATATAGATAGAGCCCGGGGACTTAGATGACTTCAGTACCTTTGACCGTGTTTGTAGGTCGGCGTGTTCTTAGAATCGATTGTAAATAACATTGACATTCTTCCGGCTTATGTCCTACAGAATCGAAGCTTGCCCTTGAGGATCACGGATTGATGACAAGATGCCTCTCGACCGTCCATGTAAATATTGCCAACCTCCATAATTCTGCAAGAACGCAAGGTCTTTGACATGATCGCAGATACAGTGCCTCAGCAGATGACGGATACCAACTGCTATCCCCAGTGTTGCGAGCGGTGCCGGACGGATCAGCCGAATCACGAAGCCGCAGGCGCTGGCTAGAGCAGGCCTCCTCTACTGAGCATGGCCAGGGAAATGACGGCCTTTGCCTCTTCAGAAGCCCTATTCTCCAACCGAGGATGAGTTCAGAAAAGAAATACCTGCAAGATGGGATCACCACGCGGTGCAGACGTTTTTAAGGTGTTAAATTGAGATTTCCAGCAAAAGAGAAACAAATATTAAGCAGCCAAAAGAGAAGACGACATAAATAACCTGGCGAGATTGCCCTGTCAGACAGTGAGTGTACGGGTACTTAGGCAGCACTGTGACTTGCAGCTAAGTTTGCGCCTGCCTCCAGCAGCATAGCGAGGATTTCTGGGTGTCCCTTCACCCAAACCTGATAAGCCGGGGTGTCTCCATCCCCATTAGCAATGTTGACGTCGGCGCCCGCTTTCAAGAGCAACTCGACGACGCTCTTTCGTCCGTGGTATGAAGCAGCCCCCAATGCCGTTTCTTTGTTGCAGCCGGATCGAGCGTTGACATCAGCACCCGCTGCCAACAGCCTTTCCACCACCTTTTCGTGCCCTCTCTCCGCAGCTGCAGACAATGCAGTGTCGCCATATTTAGTAGAGTCAACGTCAGCACCAGCCGCAAGCAAGAAATCCATCATTCCCAAATGGCCCGCCCTCGCAGCTTCCACCAGAGGTGCCCCGAGTGTGGGGTCTGCTCCTGCTGCCAATAGCCTCTGGAATACGGCCGTATCGCCTCCCTTTGCAGCTGCTTCCAAGGCTGTCAGACCTCCCAATCGACTTCCCGGGGCGTTGACCTTCACTCCAGCACCGAGCAGGATTTCGACAATTGCCTCGTGTGCCCCTTCTGCAGCTGCCTGTAACGCCGTTCGGCCGTACCAGTCAGCAGCGGGAGCAGTGATGTTCACTCCTGCTTCAAGCAACAATTTCACAAGCTCCTTGTGCCCTCCTCCAGCAGCTGCCTGTAATGCGGTCCGGCCTCCGAACCAACGTGGTTTAGCATTAATGTTGGCGCAAGAAGCGAGAAGAAACTGCACAGTGGCTGTATGTCCGTCCTGGGCCGCCCTTTGGAGGGCAGTCCAACCGTGGTCTCGGCGGTCAACTGCAGCCCCGGCAAGCAGTAGCGTCTTCAGTACCGCCTCGTGCCCATTCGCCGCTGCGCGCACGAAGAGCCTAACGTCATCAGGATCGGCCCCTGCGCGCAGCAATGTCTGCACAACATCATTGTGACCCTGTGCTGCAGCCCTGCAGAGAGGAGTCACTGTTCTCGGTGATTTCTGAATACCCCGGAGGCCGCAAATGTCTGCGCCACTGTCGAGAAGTTTTCGTACAACGTCGTCATGGCCGTTGGTAGCCGCGCAATAGAGAGCTGTTCGCCCCTTCCCATCGGAGGCCTCAAGCTCCGCCCAATTGCTGAGTAACAACGCTGCCACTGCGGCAGTCGACGCATCGTGTAAAGGCGTCTTGCCACATTTGTCTATGCACGATGGCTTTGCTCCATGGTCGATCAGTATCTGTATGATGCCCTTCTGTCCATTCTTAGCCGCCTCATGAAGTGCCGTACGTCCTTGACGGTCTTGGATGTTGATGTCAATCCCGGAATGTAGAAGCAGCTTGGCAACTTCTCGGTGCCCACAAGAAGAGGCCACATGCAAAGCCGTCTTGCCTGTCTTGGTTGTTTGAGCGATGTCCACGCCGCTGTCGATGAGCTGCCTGACGATAGTGGCCGTACCCTTGTATGCAGCCTCGATAAGGGTCACGTCTACGATCGACTTCCTCTGTTCGTCGAGTGCTTTCTTAATAAGAGTGTCCTGCCTTGTCCGCTCTTCTGTATGTTTGACACGTATATGCCTTCGTAGGTTCTCGTGTCGCACTGTCCCTTTGAAGTCGCACCCAGGCTCAACACAAAGAAATCTTCTCCCAACGTCCACATGAGTGTTTTCATGACGTCGGAGATCATGCCGCAGCGCAAAGCCCCGATTGCATTGACCACAACGATGAGGCTTGGCATGCGTATTGAGATGGCGCCTTATGATGATGGATCGATTAGCCTCGCAACACACTCTTGAAGGAGATAGTAGTACGAGATATACCTAAGTTTGCCCGGACTCTCAAAGCTCCGTGGGCAGTGGTCACAACTGAACACTTCTTGGGCTTGGGAGCTCATCGTAATGTGCTTCACATAACTCTCCGTTGAGAAGGAATATCAAGCGATATCCACGACACATATTGCGGTGTTGCTGAAACAATTGTCCAACAACATTCAGCTTCTTCATGACTCAGCCGCAGAGAGGGCACCCACCTGTACCCTGTATTCGAGAGATATTTGTGCAGCGGCCCCAGCACATGAACGGGGTGGAGCATCGCTATTGGATGCCCTGTTGGATGCCCTGTGCCCAATGTTGATTGCCTGTAGGATAGCCCATGCCTGCTGTTGGGTGCCCTTTTTCTCGTTGCGCAGATACGTGGATACTGCGTCTGCCCTTCCCTCCATAGGGCGTTTAAGTGGGGAGAGAACCGGACAAGCCGCCATGCACATAAGGTAGGCCATCCCCCGGTAATTCCGCCATCAGTCTCAGGCCTCTCACTTGACTTCCACTGCAACGTCTACCTTTTATATCCGCTGCGCGTCTGACCACGGGCTACTGCACATCAGCCATTGGTCGCCGCCGCACGCCCAAAAGCCCTACACCGTGCACACATCTACGCGGCAACCTGCGATTCGTCACTAGTTATGTCCGATACACACGCTTCACACACAACCGAATGGGGAGAAGGACTAATCCCTGGATTCTGTCCAGGGATAGCGTAAGGACCACTTTTTTTTTTAGACTGACGCAGGTATGCCTCCAGGAACCACGTCCCTGGTGCACGGAGCTGCGATATCCTCGACTTCTTCTTGTTCCCCAATGGAGATCAGTTTGAGGAGTTCAACCTTCCTATCAACGACCAAGAATTCCCTGATCATCCATTGGCCAACAACTTCCCACCCTGGAACGGCCAAGCCAATGTCTACAACAGTTTCATCGACAACACCGACACCTACAACACTAGTGAATCCCTGGCGCCAGTGATTGCAATCCCGTCCGCAGCCCCCGCATATGAAGGCGGTCAAACTTTGAACACCTTGCCGGCTAGATTGCCTATTGTCCCTGCCGGCCCTCAACATACGACACGGCCTCCCGCTGCGAAGGTTAGGTGCGATCATCCCGGTTGCGGCAGACTGTATGGACGCACCGGTGACCTTAACCGGCACAAGTTGACGCACCGGACCCCAAAGTTTCCCTGTGATGTCGACGGCTGCTCGCGTAAGGGAAAGAGGGCATTCTTCCGGAAGGACCATCTCCGCCAGCATCTCCGCCAGCACAAGCGTGCTGCTCATGGTGAAGCTACGCAGTGAGAAGCCGATAGAGATGTCTTGGTGTGGAGGTATCGCCCCTTGTCAAGGTGTAACAGCTGTCACTCCTTTCACAGTTTTTGACTTCCTCTCGCTTAGTCCTTGGCTTGTTACGAACTGGCGGTGTTGGGGTTTTGGAACGATCATTCCAATTTTCAGTCGCTAGTAAAGTAACGGATTGGTGAACTTGTGTTATTCCTTTCCTTCTATCTCCCGTTCTCCCTTATCTCTCGCTCTTGGTGTGCACGTCTCTCTCTTTTCTTTCCTTACCTGATTTGTGTATTCGCGTTGGAGAAGGCAGAGGTGTGGATACAAATGCTGGCTCAAAATGTCGAGGTTTTCATTGTTGTTCCTGGTCTCTTTCGTTCTGGTTTCGCCTTGTCTCTTCTCCTTTCCTTAGATAAACGCGTCTCTTCTCGTTTCCTCAGATAAGCGTCGTCCTCTTGAGTGCTATTTGTTCTCACAGAGAAACGCTGAAGTAAACCTAGCTTCATACCACGACGACGTGCCTGTGATCATGCACCAGCTGCGTACCTCAAGCTGAGTACCTATCTAACCGTGATGATAATCTCAAGAGCCCTTCTGTATCTCTTCCGTAGGACGTAGGATATGCTTGAAAGGAAATGATTGAAATACTCATTGCAACCAGCAGAAGTCCAACGAGACGTGGATCGACGCGGTTCTACTACCTACGTTGCCTATGGCGCCCAGCAGCTGGAAGCAAGGACCACGTGCTTTCATAGTCATGGAAACCGACGAGCCCTAGCTCTTACTGCTGGATGTCTGGCTGCCGTACTAGGTGACTCTGTCACTGAGCATCGTGTTGAGTTCGCCTGATATCCATGTGAAGCCGCAGCGCGCCATCCGCCACCTCCTCCCCAGCTGCGCCTTGTCATAGCCTGGTCAGCCTCGAAACTCCCGCCAACCGCGGGCATCATAGCTCTTCAGGATGCGTAGAAGACACAGGATCGCAAGACAAAACAGAGACATGGTTTGATGATATGACTCTTGTGTCAAAAATGACAATTCTAGTTGATGTAAGATCCGAGATCGCATGGAACGGAAGAGAAATCGTCATCTACACGCCGCATTTGACCACTTAGTCCAGCTGGCGAAGATGATTCGGCTCGTGATCGGACTTCGCACCCAGCAGTGGTCCACCAAGAGGCAAGCATTCGAAGAGTGGTGAGCTGAGGAAGGGAACCAATACGAGTTGTGTACTATACTTCCTGTAGCGCGTCCGCAGTGGTAGAAGATGCGTGCACAGAAGCTTAGCCTTGCCACTCATCCGCCCACTAAGGGGGAAGAGGGAAGCGCCGTACGATGCATGGGGGTCTCTAAGCTCGACCAGTCAATCCATTTCGAAGGAAAGATTGGTTCCGAGGAAGACCTGCGATAATCATGGCTCACTGAGAAATCCCGGTTGAGGGCTGGTGCCGTGATGCGATTAACAACTTGGCGAGCCTGCCACTACCGATGGGGGAGCCAGCCAGTAGAGAATCAAGTATGCTGAGGTTTGCGGTGATCGGTTGGTAGCCTAGCCAGCATTCGAGATTCGCAGCACCCTGACAAACTTCCTCGTGGAAAACAGTCTTCGGGCTTCTCTCGTAGATATGGCCGTACAAAGCCCCAGCACAACGTAGACAGCACCTCATGAGAACAAGCAAGCGGCAAGGGAGCGGAGCGGGAGTAGACGAGACCTTGATCAATGCCAAACCCTGCCGTAGAGATAACAAAGCCCCGTAACGCCATCGCCATGTTTCGATGCTCCCTTGGGACGTCGACTCGCCCTTTCGCTCTCCTCATTCTCTTTGCAGGACGACCACCAGACCCATGATCCCCAGCATCACTGTCTTCAACCACGGGTGCTCGGAGAGCAAGATCGTCACGTAGCCCACGAAGGGTATATACGCCACCACGCTGCCTATGATGTCCTCCCGCTCCAGATACTCCTGGCCCGGCGGGTAGAGGCCGACGTCGTCGGACAGGTTGTTGTCGCCTTTCGTCAGTAGCTTGGCATCGGGCCTGGGGAGAGAAGACGTCGGTCAGTGGGCCCCTGCTCTGGATCGGTACCTAGAATCTTTAGGAGGGCGGGGAGTCCGCCTGGTGGGAATCAACGTACCCATGGCCGAACTTTCTCACTACGCGGTGGACGATGGGTATGTCCTTGTCCTTGACGTTGTACACCACGATCTGTATAGACTGCTCAGCATGCAAACCTCAGAACGTGTCCGCCTTCTTGTCATCTTACCTCGCCCACCCCAACCTCGCTCACCAAATTCCTGTTCCACAGGAAGAGGAGGTCACCTCGCTGGAAGGCTGGCTCCATACTGCCGGACAGGACGACGACGATCGGCGACGGCGAGTCTGGTAGGAGGTTCTTCGTTTAGCAGTCAATCAGGCAAGATGTCAGCACCGAGAGGTATTACCAGTTATCACTGAGAGGCCTTTCCACATCTGCAGAGAGTCAAAGCATTAGTGAACGGCGCGCAACGTTGACGAGGGGCGCACAAAGCGTACCATGAACGCGGTCGACAGGATCAGTCCAAAGTTGAGCAGCTGCGCAGCAGCCTGCCGCGGGTTCTGGAGGCTGGACAGCATGTTGGCGCAGTACTATCGCGGCATTCGCGGTCTCGATTGCATAGGTTGGCTCTAGACCTGGGCTTTGTGGTTCGCGCTCTCACACGCGGCAGCTCGAATGAAGCTTGAAGCTGCGTGTGGACAGGTCACTCTTCATCCGGGCTTTTGATTGGGGCCATCTGGCACCACCTGGCAGATACAGTCGAAACGCTAGTAACTGCATCCGTTATTTAGTGCATATGACCTCGTAACTGCATATGGAATCGAAAAATCAATTATTTTCTATGCGTAAGTGCATAATTGCATACTGTATATTAACTGAGGGCTTGTAGGGATATAGCAGGGATAATTTATATGAGAGAAAGATATGTACCTCTGCTATTAGAAGCATAACGATACTTATTGAGTAGTAATTAAACCTATTTAGGAATATGCTACAGGATTTTAGGTACAGAGGTACCTAAATGTGGCCTGTGCGTGGGTCCTAGTTACTGCATAAGCTGTCTTAACTACATATAAAGTCGCTGTCTGAATTACATGTACTTACTAGGGTTTCGACTGTAGCTGGATGCTGGATATTCATGTTACATAAGCAGGTGGAGCAAGCCTCCCGCTCTCATGCTGCGACAACTGGTACGAGGCTCGAATAAATCGATACCCGGTGTGTTAAGTTCTACTGAAAAGAATCAAATGCCGCGAAGGTTGTCTCTCTACGCTAGACCAACTGAGACGGAATGAATCATAATAAGGAGCAAGTGGCCAGCGATACTGTCTTCGTTTGCTCCGCCGAGACGACCCGCTGGCGGTCGTCGTGTCTTCGTCGACTAGAACTTCCATGTGATTAACTACCCTACCTTGAAGCTTGATATCATATTCTATCCGCGAGGTTTGTCGAGGTCATACATTATTATTCACAGAACGCGTGACGTGAACAGTTCTCATCATGCGGGCATGATGCCGAATGCGCAAGCAGTGCCCCATCTGCTCATCGTACAGTTCCGGTCCTCGCAGAGCAGGTCATCTAGCTGAAGCCAAGCACGTCTACTGTTCGCGTCTCGAGCGACAAGCAGTCAGACCAAATGAAGTGAACGACGTACCGAAAAGAAATGCGTAATCTCGTCGTCAAATCCACTCAAGGCGTTCGTAGACAAGCGGCGTAGGCCTGCATCTCGTCTTCTATCCACTGTCGCCGCATATCTTGCTTCAGCGTCGATTCGCAGATGCTGAACTGGGTCACATTTCGACACTGGGCGCATCCGATATCAGGGCGAGGAGGCCTCCTTTCCCTTCCTCATCAGACAGTATCTGGACATCGCTGCCGAAGACTGGACAGAAAATCGGGGCGCCATGTTCTGCTGATGCCGACCTAGCCACTGGGCGGCGGGTCAGGTTGCCTTGTATTTCTAACTGGCTTTGAGCGCCTCCATCTGCTATCGTTCGAATATCTGGTCTCTTCTCCGTCTCTCATCGCCCTCTAGGCTTGGGCATGAACGAGCCTGAGGAGCCTGTCGGTCCCCATGACCAGTCTTCCTTCTAGAAGAATGGGACCGCGCTATCCATCGCCAGCAACAGTGTGGCGGCAGTTCCTCATCGAGACGGGGGAAGGCCTTGGGCGCTTCTTCTCGCAGGGCTGTACGTCGCACGATGTTGTCGATGCGCAAGGTCTCTTTCTCGACGTCCGCCCCAGTAAAGGTGTACTCAGGCATCAATCATAAATACCAGGGGTCCCCAATGATGTTTCCTCTGTAAAAGAACGAGAAAGAAGAACGGAGAATCGTGCCGAGAAGCTGGGTGAGGCGCGATTCTTATCTGACCCAGGGCAGTAGTTGTACACGTAGATGCTCATGGCCAATGCCAGGCATATAACACTGTCATCTGATATCCCTGGACCACAAACCTGGGCAGGTCCTTCATGCCCAACCGATTGCGGTCGGCTTATGCTGTCGAGTCGTTCAGCGGTTCCTGACAAGGCTGCCCCGAACTGTGAAGTACGATTGCACAGATAGCATATTGGGCACTGGCTCTTGATGCTCAGACGTTTCATCTGATCTCTGCTCATGCGGGGAAGCACTGGATGTGAGTCAAGGGTACTGCCTAGGGCGTGAAGGGGTGTGCGGGTTGCACGATTCCTGTCGTGGGGGTGCCATCCTTGGCTCAGGTACCGATCCGTGTCTTAAAGTAAGCGAGACATCACGCAGAAGTACCAAGACATTCGGCGGTCGGACTGGTCTAGTACGACGAACGAATCTGGCTGTCCAACGAGCGGACGGCTATTCTTCCATATTCAGTCTGCACCCGCGTTCACGACTTGCACACTCGAGTACTTCCACTCGAGCACCATCTCTGCGCTGGCATGTGTCTTTCGGCAGTAGCCCCTTGAGAAGAACGGGACAGGGGCGTGCATGGGCTACCCAGCCAGTTGGATCTTTCGCAGCGTCCCCTGTAGACTTGGCCAGTGGCGGCTGCAGTTGGAACCTCGAATCAGCACGATTTCACAGAGCCATGAGTGAGGCTGCAGGTAGGCCAGGCACGCCAGCATGTCCCGTGCGAAATCGCACACTCCCATCAGGCATGAACGGCCGTGATGGAGTCCGCCAGAGTTGGCCAATAGGCCCCATAGCATGACGCTCCGCCTCTGAAGATAAGGGAGCAAGAGACGGTGCCAGTGAGGCTGTGCCTGCTGCTTGGTGAACGGCGAGTGGCTGCTCCATCTCTGCTCGGCACGCACATTCGCCATTGCGCAGCGAACAACACGGCGAGTTTCCCCGCAAATGGGGGCCACCGACAGACGGTGTCTGTTTTCACATTCTCTCCCGAGATGCCGCCATCTTCATTCGTGGCATTGCAACTGAAGCCTCTCTGGCTTTCGGGTGGATTCGCTTCGTCTTCCTTCCTACTGATCACGCGGTAAGAAATAAGGCGACAGAATCACTGAGTACTCCACGGAAGCAATTGGGCTGACCGGTCGTGGTAAGGCAGCCTCTTGCCTGACGCCTACCCCGTTAGCAAATGAACACATCCAGCGTGCACGTAAAACGTATCGCGATTCCGAGAACACTCGAGGAAAAGGCCCGGCAGGCACCGCCTTGACACATCATCCATGGTGCTGCCTCCACAAGATCGGGTCTGTTGATCGGGTCGCAGCATGCCGGCAAGTGATGCGACCTAGCTAGAAAAGGCCCCTGCCTATGACGATTGAGGGTAAACATGTGTGTTGTGAGCCGCCAGTCATCGCAGGGCTTTGAGTTCAGCGACAGGCTTTTGCCGCGTCCATCCCTGCCTGAAGAGGAGAGGCTGTATAAATATATCGACGGCCCCTCCTCCGCTTTGCGCCTTTCCTCCCTTTCTTCTTCCTCCCCCCACCACAAGCCAAAAAGGGTCGCAAAGTGCTCACAGAGTTGTTCTCTTAGAGACAGCTCTTGCCCGGACCCCTGTCAATCTTTAATTTGTGCACTCTCTTCTCTTTGTTTCCGTCCTTCTCTTCGCGGGAGCCCTTCGCTCGTTTCGTCGCTCTCTTGGTGCGAATTATACCAGACAGATATCCCCGGATATCTCTCTTGACCCGTCCCGTACGCCCAGAGCCCGAGCCGTTGCCCTCTCCCGAGTCCAGCTTCCCCGAAACAACAAGATCAAGATACCCGCGGTCGCCATGTTCAAGCACTCGTTCCGGTCCAACAACAACGGCGGCAGCCAGCCGGCTGCCGCTGCTGGCACGACGGACTCGCAACATCGCGTGGACAAGGCCGCGAGGCTGATGAGGAAGGGCACCAACTTCAACCCCGCGGCAGGCTCCGTGCGGGATCCCGCCAAGCTATCGAAACTGCAGCGGTCCCTCTCCGGGCGCAATGAGGTACTGCGGCCCGCCGACAAGCCGCAACCTCTTGCGCCCTCGCCGATTGTCACCCTGACCGTCGGCAGTGAGGGGCGCCTATTCGCGGCGCACGAGGACGTCCTCCGCCAGAGCCCGTTCTTTGAACGGGCGCTGCGGGGCTCGTACCTCGAGCAGTCGTACGCGCAGAGCAGGAGGATCGCGCTCCCGGATGAGGAGCCGGAAATCTTCTCGGCGGTCCTCGAATACCTCTACGTAAGCCTTCCTCTTCTTCGCCCTCCCTTCATCTCTGGAATGTCCCCGGAATAGGTCCTAACAGTGGTGTTTGTGCAGAAGGGCGACTACTACCCCCGCTTGCTTCACAACAAGCACCGAAACTCTTGGGAGCTCGAGGACTCTCTCCCGCACCGAGGAACCCCGAACACATCCCCCAACATCCCCGAAAACTACTACGGAGGTGGCCGCGCAGGCCACCCCTCCTCCCCCGCAACCGCTGCCTCCTCGTCCCCGCGCGCCGGGCACCCCTCGGCCGTGGAGGCGACCGTCTACCTATCCAGCGCGGGGCAGCACCTCCTCCGCGACACGGTCATCTACTGCGCCGCGGAAAGGTACGGGCTGGAGGAGCTCAAGCGGCTGGCGCTCCGGAAGCAAGGGCTGCAGTCGGGCATCGACGTGGGCACCATCCTGCGCAGCGCCCAGTACTGCTACGCCCACACGCCCGATTCGGACAGCCGCCTGCGCGCCCACTACCTGGCGCTCATCATCCGGTGCCGCAAGACCTTCAAGAGGAGCGGCACCATGCAGGCCGAGATGGAGCGGGGCGGAGAGGGCGGCAAGCTGTTCTTCGACCTGTTCGTCGCGCTGTGCAACCACCTCGACGACGTCATCGAGGCGGGCAACAAGGGCACGCCCAAGACGATCTGAGAGTCTGTGCGTCTGCGCAGTGCGCGTAGGCGGGCAGCGTGATACTGTTGACTTTTCGCGTGTTTTCCAAGTTGGCGTTCACGGAAGATACACGATGGGCGGGATCTGAGATTGGGATTTGCGCCATGAGGATTGGTCTGGATTTCTCGCCATAATGATCTCTGCTCTCGTCTACGGTTTATGTGTTGGGCGTTAACTTTGCCTTTCTCGTTCAAGCTCCCCCTGGTTCATCAGATTGGAAACCGAGCCATTTGGGAGAATTCGCTTCTTCACTTCTACGCGAGGTTGGCCGACCCCAGTTTTGATGGATTACCGGAGTGAGGAGGGGAGGTTTGCTTAATATGGCCGAGGCAACATGAGAGAAGACCGCAGGCGAGAGAACTCCCGGACCGACCCTCTGCAGCTCCCTTTTTTTCTTTCTCGTCTGTGAAGTCTTCCTGCTAACAAGGGGACACACGAAATCGGTATCGTTTCTTGCATTTTCCGAACTGGAGTTCACTGGGGTCTGTCCGTTTCCGGGCGCTGTCGACTGAGTCGCCTGCGACCGGTAAAACGCATTCATCTACAACATTCAGGAGGCCGATATGAGGAATCGGAGGACCATCTTCGCCGTTCCCTTCCATCCTATAACATCCCGTCTCCACTCCCATCTCAGACAAAAAAACCAATCCTACAACCACCGACACAGGCGTTTGTTTTCTTTATATACAGCATCCCTTTCTTGCGTTGCTTTCGGACATCTGCTTTTTGGGGCGGTACACGGATCGCATGGTTTCGTTCTAGAGGCATCTCGACTCTTCCCCTAACCTCAGATTGGGTACTCGACACAGGAGGCAGCGGAACAATGAAAAGGAAGATAAAGGGAAGGTGGAATAATCACAAGCAAACACCGACAACAAAACGACGACCACGGGCTGGCGCGACCCTTTCTTCCTATTTTCGCTGCCGACAAGTCTCACATCTCCTTTCCCTTTGTCAAAACAAGATGAAACCCGGAGAGAAGAACTTTGGAGGCAGATATCGGTGTGTTGTGGGCACAGAAAGCCCTGCATGGTGTCTGCGCATAGGCTTCGTTATCGAGCCCGCGCGTCACTCATTTGTAATGACTGACGAGGATCACGATCTTGACGATATTGATATTCTCTTGGGCCTCAGGGGTTGCGCTGTCCTCCCTAGCGGAGGTGCGGTGGTCCCCGGCTCACGTTGGCTCGACGCCCTCTTGAGGGACTGGTAATGGGAGAATCGGCCACCTCATTGTTGCTGTCCCTGATGTGTAAGCGCTTGCATTGTGACTCGATTCGTGAGAAAGCTATGCTCGTCTATTTCACCTTTCGCGTTCTATAACTAGAATGCCTTTACCGTCTCTCCCGACGGTGTTGGATCTGCAAGAAGCATGCTCCGCCTTTCATGCCGCCCACTCAACCTCCAGCCCCTTGAACTCCGGCTCCAGGGCCTCAGTAACACTCGTATTCGGCCTTGCGGCGAATGCCCCAACCTCGACCTCCCACCCCTCCGTCTCCTTCCCGAAAATCCAGCACACCTCTCTCAGCGGTACCTTCTCCCCGCTCCCGAGCACCTGGTACACCCACACCCCGACACCGTTCTCGTCCTGGCCCCTCTCCACCGCGACGGTCACCCACTCCTCCCCGCTCCCCGCGACCGGCGCAAGGCTCCAGTCCGCGTAGGCGTCGCAGGCCACGGTGCCGACCATGGGCGTGCCGTTGTAGAACTCGACGCCCGTCTTGATCCACTTGGGCGGCGGGGCGGAAGAAGAGGGGGAAGAGGGAGGGCGCAGGGAGAGGAGCAGCCCGGCCTGGTCGTACTGGACCGCGGCGGGCAGGCGGAAGGAGACGCGGGCGGAGACGAAGGCGGAGAGGGGAGCTGTGGAGGGGCCTGTGGTGGGGGGTTTGGATGGTGCTGGTGTTGTGTGTCAGTGTTCTTGCCTGAGTTCAGGCGAGGAGGAGAGCGGCGCACCGTTGAAGATATTTGTGGAGGGGGGCTTGCGCCATATATCGGTGCCTGGTTTAGCGGTGATCGTGAACGAGGCCATCTTGAGGGGTTGTACGCAGATCGTCTTGTTTGCGGACTATGAGGTGAGGTGAATAGTGTAGGGACCGAACAATAATTATATGTGCGGTGTGTTCTATCTAAGAGTGAGGCTCATGTAGCTGCTCACGGATGCTCTACGTAGGTAGGTACGGAACCCCCTCAAGTTATACCGGGTCCGGAGACCGGCCAAGGCAGGCGGGGAACCCGGATTGCGGGTGTGAAGGCCCGCAACCCCGCTTCGCTCTCATCGTGAGCCGCCTGCCTGGCTAAATGTCGGATCTTCCTGGCTACCTAAGTCATACTCCATCATATAAGAGATATCAGAGGATGTTTTCGAGGCGATGAGAGGTTACTGCCTGCGGACGACTAGTCATACGCCATTCTGAGTTGGATGATATTTTCTTCGTGAAACGAACGAGCGCTTTTGCCTGTATCGTCTGCCTGTCCTGTCTCACGGACGCCTGCTTAGCCCACGAAGCCGCACGTAAAATGAACCCGGAAACTACTTTTCCTATACTCTCTTGGTAAGCTCGGCTGCTGATTCGAGGCTATAACCGATCATGGACTTCTTGTCTCCACCATACCAGCGCTTCTTCTCGACTCGCGGCTTCTCAGACTTGCACCCAATTCTTTCAGGGTATATGGACAGACACTTACAGACCTTAGCTAGAACTAGAATCAAGAGCGGTGGTTCACATTGCCTGAGAATCTAGCCGTCCGAGCCAGAGCTTCGAAGAGTACGAGCTACCGGTAAAGAGACGTTGGTGACCCTGGAGATGAGTTGGAGCCCCGCATGACAGTCTGTCAAGTCTATTGCATCTGTTCAGAGGGCTTCGTTGCACTCGTTGCACCCCATTCGAGGGTTTTGGGTGCCAGTAGTTGATGTGGCGGTCGAGATACGTCTTAGTGCTGCATACCTTATCGCAGTGGTGGCATTCATACGGGGGACTATGATACCGCTCGTGGTGCCTATGTGGTCGTTAATACCAGTTGATCAATGGCTAGTGTTCGTCTTACATCAGCTCGTGAACGTGCTCGAAGGATCTGCCACACTCTGCGCAAATGTGAGGCCCCGGGCTCAGATCAAGTCCAGTCGTTGCTTCTAGGGCAGCCGTGTAAACCCTTTCTATAAGGCGGACACGCTGAAAGTCTGACGGTAGTATCAACTCGCCTGGATAAACACTGTTAAGATCTCCCGTCTGCTGGTCACTGTAAAACGGAGGTTCGTAGTCGTGTTCAACCCCTTCTGTCCGGAGCACCCGGAACCACATGTTGCAGTCGCGGTTCAGGCTGTGTCAGGACTTAGCTATGATTTCAGACCGCGAAGTTCTGTGG
Organism: Pleurostoma richardsiae; assembly: GCA_030052745.1. Lineage (NCBI taxonomy): Eukaryota > Fungi > Ascomycota > Sordariomycetes > Calosphaeriales > Pleurostomataceae > Pleurostoma > Pleurostoma richardsiae. Next base: position 28,798 of record JANBVO010000086.1, read on the forward strand.
TCTTTCACGAACCATTGGACAGTAGTATCTCGAGGAGCCTCGCTGAGCTTCTTACACCTTGGACATGCTCCATGTAGATCACTGAAATCTTGGAAGATCATACTCATGTTTATCTTCATGCCGGGGCGGAAGGCAAGCGACCACGGCTGGGCGACGTCCATGTCCCTGCCCGTGCAGTTTTCCTCGAGCGCATACTGCCTTGCCTGTACAAGTTCGTGGCCCTTGAGGTTTTCGAAGCGATGTTGCAGTAGGATGTGGAACATCTAGGCGAGCTTAGAAGGCAGACGTCATATACATGGAAGATAGACAAGGGAGAACACTGTACCTCCCATCCATGGATCCAGTCAAGCGGTACTTCGAGGATGTTTCCCAGCGCGTCCTCGAGGACAACCGGCTTGCCGAACGTCGGGTCAAGAGTTCTAAGCATCCCCGAAGCGGAGGGGAGCGCCTGCAAATGCATAACCGCGTCCGCTACCTTCCGCAACGTTTCCTGAATAGTAACAATGGCGCTGAAAGTGTTCCTGACCGATCCGACAATTGTCCACGATATCATTTCCTGGGACTTCAATCGACCGTCAATGATATCCAGCTGGCAGCTCTGATTCTTGATGAGACGGGTGTGCTGGAGATGTAGCTCGAGAAGTTCTTCCTGGTTTTCTCGGTGCTTGGACAATGACTCGTCAACGTGCTCGATGCGAGCCAGCATGGTGGCGTTGTCGACCCGAGCGGATTTGCTGCTTTTGGTCAGAAGCATGTCTGACACGCTGAGAAAGGGATGGCCGCGCAGCATGCACATGACGACTTACTGCGCAGCAAGCCCAGCTAGAAGAGTGAGCCTTTCTGTATTCTTCTGCAGTTTCCCTTGTAGCAGTGACAACTTCTCCTTCTCTAGCACAGAGAACTCGACCTTTTTGTAAGCATCTTTGAGTATCGATCCGGAACCCCCGGGTAGCAGCGCCTCTCCATAGCGAGCATTCAGACGATCTAGCGACTTCTGTATGAGGACCGCGCACTCGTCGACGACTGCCTTGGTCGCTGTGTCCAGTCCGGCCATCCACGGCGAGAGCTCACGCTGCTCATATGTGGCGACAACCTGCATCAAGATATTGACAAACGTATCCAGGTCGGTGCGCAGGTCCTGGTATTGCCTCGCGCTACCCGCTGCGTCACTCAAGGCATGGCCCAGTTGGACAGCGAGCTGGCAGACAGCAATGATGTCGCCAATACTGCCAAAAGTGAGAGCGGCTGCCATGACGGCTTTCTGTAACGCTTTTTCGTCAAGCGGCCACTCGGTGCTGCGATGTCATTCTCCGACGTGGTCTGGCGCGTTCTTTGGAGAAAAATATCAGGAAACGAGAAGGATTGCGGTATTGGAGGGTGAGGCTGGATGGGAGCCATGCAATCAGCCCCCAACCTGCGCACACAGCCGCCCAAGCCGCAGAAGCAGCGCATCCAAAGACGAGGATGCTGCGTCTGAGCATCATTGCGACTTCGAAAGATGCCTGTGAGACGACGGAGTAAGGAGCCAGTTCATTTCGCCTACCAAACCAGAAGGGGCTTCTCGAACTCCCAAACGGAGGATCCGCCAACGATGAAGGGTGGGTAGAATGCTGTCAACCTCGTTTTCGTCGAATTCTATTTTCCGCTCGTGCCAGCACTCGAACGCCGGCGCCTGGTACGCTCCAGTGTGGCTGCAGTCACGTGAGACTGACTCAAACGAGTGGGGATCGGACAAAGGCAGGAAAATCGAACGCCAATGCCCACTCGGCCACCCGCGCTCCAACCCCCGCCAATTTTTTTCTCTCCTCCATTTCTGCATCGCCAGTATCTCGCCGTTCAGGGACGCCCACCCAATGGTATAACACAGTCCCCAGCTATCACCACTGCTCCCTCCTGCTTGAAGTTCCATGGCCCTTGCGCTGAGGTTGGCCTACGTTTCGGATCGAGAAGTCCCGTGGTAGAGCAGGGGAAGAGACGAGGTCCCGAGTCGGCACGGTAGAGAACCGTGGTCGGCGACGAGAAGAGCGGCACGATACAAACCGTTCGCAGCCGGCAAATAAACGGCCATGGCTTCGATCCTAAAGCTCCCGAAGAAGGTCACGCAGCCACAGCACCAGATTAAGCCCCGAGCGGCGCAACGGCCAAATCCCGCCCGAGCCATCAACGACCGCGAGTTCCGCCGCAAACAGGCCGCCGCCGCCGCCGCCTCCGCTGCGAACACCCCCCCTGCCAGCGTGTCCGGGCTCACGACGACGTCGCGGCAGCAATGTCCGAACAAGAGCTGCAAGAACCCCAACGTGGTCGATGGCGTGTGCCAGACCTGTGGTCGTATTGCGGATGACAGCAATATCGTGTCGGAGGTCCAGTTCGGAGAGGCGTCGAACGGCGCGGCTATGGTGCAGGGGTCTTTCCTGGGTGCGGACCAGGCGGGCCCACGGCCGATGGGCGGCCCCGGGTTCCGGCGGATTGCTGGCGGTGGATCCGGCGAGGCTCGCGAAAGGAGTTTGCGCGAAGCGAAGCACATGATGGAGGGTTTCGCGCACCAGCTAAACATATCCAATGTAGTCGTCAGCAACGGCCACGCCATATACCGTACCGCTGCGGCTATGAATTTCATCCAGGGCCGCGGCATCCAGAAGGTCGTCGCTGTGTGCCTGTACGCGGCCTGCCGCAAGGAGACACCCTGCAAGATCATGCTGATCGACCTCGCGGACCTGATCAAGGTCGACGTCTTCGAACTGGGGCGCACCTTCAAGGCCCTACTTCGGGTCAACTTCGCGGCTAGAGACAGGATCCAGCCGATCTTCGCCGAAGATCTCATCTTCCGGTTCGCGGTCAAGCTAGAGTTTGACCGCATGACCAACAAAATCGCTGAGACGGCAGTGCGCATTGTGCAGCGGATGGACCGCGACTGGATGGTTATGGGCCGGAAGCCGGCGGGCATCTGCGGCTGCGCGCTCATCATGGCGGCGCGCATGTACAACTTCCGTCGCACGCCGATGGAGGTGGCCTTCATCGCCAAGGTGACCATGTTCACCCTGACGCAACGCCTCGACGAATTCAGGTACCTAAAGTCCGCGGACATGCGGATTGAAGAGTTCCTCAGTTCCGACTTCCTCTCTGGGGAGCATGACCCACCGTCATTCTATAAACAGTCGGAGGAGTGGCAGGCTAAGGAGAAGGAGAGGAACAAGAACCGGAAGCGGAAGAGGAGGATAGAGGACGACATAGACCCTGAACTACGTGGCGATGAAGACGGCACCAGCCCATCGCCACCAGATGCGTCAGACGCCGTTTCTACGTCTTCCCAGCAGCGTAACGGACCTGACGCGTCTCAGCCGGGCCAACCCTCGTCTAACGTTGATGCTGATGGGTTCGTCGTACCTGCGCTACCGCAGAAAGCTGCACTGGGCATCTCATCGGATGACCAGAGAGCTCTCAATGAAGTCGCGCATAGCATTGGACAAGAACTAGAGCTCCTCGCGGAGAAGTACGGCGGCGACGAAGCAAGCATACTCCCCGGTGGCGGCTCACCTGAGAGCCAAGCTTCTAGCCTAGATAAACAATCAGGAGGCAGTGATTCCAAGAAGGAAACGCCTGAGTGGCTCACCGCAGAATGGGAAGTCGACGAGCAGGAGATCGAAGCAGAGATCACCGAGAAGCTCAGCGACCCCTCGACGCCGGAGCACGCACGGGCCTTCGCGAACGCAGAGCAGCGCGCCCGGCTGATGGTCATGGCCGCGGAGGAGCGGGCGCGGCGGGAGGCGGCGTCGCGGCCCGCCATCTATCAGGCCAAGATCTCGGACGCGCCCGAGGTCGAGGAGGACGAGTTCGAGGACGACCCGGAGGTGGCCAACTGCCTGCTGACGGAGGAGGAGCGGCGCATCAAGGAGCAGGTGTGGCTCAACGAGAACCGGGACTGGCTGCGGGCCAAGCAGGAGAAGGAGTACAAGGCCAAGATGGCGCCGCCCAAGAAGACGCGGCGGCGCGCCAAGAGGCCGCGCCTCGGCGAGGGCCAGGCCAGCCCGGCGAGCACGGCGGGCGAGGCGAGCGAGCAGGCGCTCAGGAGGCACGCCGTCTCGCGGCGCCTGGACTACTCCGCCATGCGTAAGATGGTCGACACGTACGCCAGGAAGGGGCCCGGGTCGACTGTGGGCAGCGAGATCACGAGTCGGCAGACCAGTATTGCGGGCAGCACGATGGGCGACGACGACCAGAGTAGAGCATCTGAAGAGCCGGAAGAGAGTGAAGCTGGTGATGATGAGGAGGAGGCTGGGGAGCAGGACGATGATGCTACTCATAGGGCCTTCGATGACGACGACGAGGGTGAGGAGGATATTGATCCGTTCGCTGATGATGATCAAGGAGCTGGCGGTGAGGAAGAGGATTAAGGACGGGCTGACATGGGTGCTTCTCTCTCGTACATAGCCAAGAATGAGCGAGTGGTTTTTACATATTTCAAAGGCTTGATATCTCAGTAACAGGCATGCGTGTTTCATTTCATGCTGCCGGTCGTTTGCATGCGTAGTTTATTGGCATCGTTAGAACATCATGAATACGCTGCATACATATATTCCCGTGCATAGTCTCTCCGGGTACCTATGTATCATCCTAGTGCCTCTCTTGCGCTTCATCGGGTTGAAAGAGCAGGGGATTCTACTCCCACTGGACGACCGAGCATGTCTTCGCGTAGAACTTGTAGGGATCACCGCTGTTCCGCCCACAGTGCCAGCTGTTCCAAATCGGAGGTGCGGCTACGGAGCCCTCATGCCTCCCGGCTATGGTGTCCCGGCTACGGTCCCACAGGGAGCGATACACCATGTCCCTCTCGCACATAACACTGCTCTCGGCACTGAGGTCTATTCATAAGGACTCGATACTTCTTTTCATCGATGCTTTGCATGCCATGACTTCCATCTCGAAGTAACAGAGCTGGCACGTGGGCCGTGCTTGTGGGCTATGAGGAATACGTCGCTTTTCGCCAGGCATACATAGTAGCCTCGGGACGGCCATCTTAGACCCAGGACCGGGAGGGACTACAAAGAGTAAGATGGCTCCAAGCCGGGTGTCCGCTGACACCACTGTGGTGTTCATCACGGGCGCCAGCTCGGGCATCGGCTACGAGGTCGCCCGGAACCTGTCCACCCCTTCGTTCTACGGCAATCACCATGTCATCATCGGTTCGCTAGACATCGGAGCTGGCGAGGCCGCCGTGTCTGGTCTTGTTGCCGAAGACCCGTCACGGTCCGGTTACATTTCCGCCGTGCAGATCGACGTCACATCCGACGGCTCCATCGCCGCCGCCGTCGTGCACATCATGGAGAACTTCGGCCACCTCGACGTCCTCATCAACAACGCAGGCGTTCTCCTCGACGGCTGGGGCGACTTGCACATCACCCGCCCGCTCATGGACCGCACCTTTCAGGTAAATGTCTTCGGCGCCGCTGCCGTGACGGAAGCCTGCATCCCACTCCTCGAGCAGGCGGCACCCTCCGGGGCCGCCCCTCCGCGGATCGTCTTCATGAGCTCCCGACTCGGGTCCCTGACCGTGCGGACCGACCGAGAGGACAAATCCGGGGCAAGGCCATTCCCGGCGTACCGGAGCAGCAAGGCGGCGCTGAACATGGTGATGCTGCACTATGCAGGGCTGTTCCGGGAGAGAGGGTGGAAGGTAAATGCGTGCGACCCGGGGCTCACGAGGACGGCGCTGGCCGGCGAAGGATGGGAGGCGATGGGGACGGTGGAAGAGGGGGCGAGGAATTGTGTAAGATTGGCGACTTTGGGAGCGGATGGGGAGACGGGAACATATTCGAATACCAATGGTCTGGTGCCTTGGTGAAAAATGGTGCGCTCGTAGGTGTAGTTAGTCGTGAGCGGCTGAGAGTTCCATGGTTCCATGAATGGCTCTCTACACAAGTCATCCCATCTTCTTTTGTACGAGTATTGCAAGTTATGATTGCCATTCTCTAAGTCAGGACTCATATCCATCAAATCCCATCGTCAATCGTGTTATGCTCGTCGGGTGTAAAGTTGCAGGCCGGGGTGGAGACGGCGTCACAAGAACAAGTTCATATACCCCGTCTCGCTGAGCTTGAACCCCTGGGCGAATAAATCATTCCAGGCAACATCGATGCTCGGCATTAGGTCCCCCGCCTGTCCTTGTTCACTCCCTGGAGTAGCGTCCGCCGATGAATGGTGGCACTTGAGGCCGAACCAAGACAAGAACTCGATATCAAGCTCCTCATCTGGCTGCGGGGCCTGGTCGAAGACCGTGAGTGTGATATGCCCCAGGCGCTCGATAATTTGTGCGCACCGTGCGCCAACAGCGCGGCCGCGAGACACGTTATGTAGGAGTCCGACACACGATTTGACGTTGGCTTCGGCCGCAGGCTTGCCGAGCTCCTGGCGGACGGCGGCGCTGGCACGTAGAGAGTGAAGCATCGTGACGCCGGCCATGAAGAGGGAGTTTAGGGCGACGAACGTGTAGGTGATCTTGTTTTTGGCGTAGAGCGACGCGTAGCAACTGATGAGGCTGATGGACGAGTCCAGGCACAGGCGGACGGCGCTGAGGGAGGCCACAGGGGCGCCGTGGGATGGCCGGTACAGAGATAGAACGGCGTGGTGGTACGCGATCTGGAACCACTCGGGCATTTGGAACATCGAGGGTGTAGGAAAATACCGCGGGGCGCTGACCAGCCACTCGTTCAAGTGTACGTAGTGTCCGTGACGGATGGCATCCAGGGCGGCCGAGTCCATCATCCCACTGCCCACGGAATGGAGTGTCTGGTATATCTCCGCGTTGATGCGGCGGAGCTTTATGACGTGTACAAAGGTTGACGTATCGTTGCACTGCGGAACGAGGTTGGCCATGACAGGACCGCTGGCTTCTACCCTGAGCTGATCATCCGTCAGCTGTAGCGGGAGAGGGACAGTGATGTCTGCGTCTCGAATGCCGAGAGGTCGGCCCATAGCGATGGACATGCTCCTGTCCATCAGATAGACGCTCCAGAACAGTCTCTTGCACATCTCCGCATTGAACAGGTCTTTGCCTGCGACGGTCTCATATCGGTGTAGATCGATTCCCACTGCAAGACGGAGCGCCAGCCCGGTTGTGTACCACATATTGACCGACTGCGGCTCGTTGCTACCGTACATGCAAAGCAGGAGGAGGCACTGTATGCAAGCCAGGTCATCTTCAGCGAGAACCAGATGCAGGTCGCGCACGGCAATCCGGAAGAAATCTTCGTGGGAAAGGCGGTGCTGGGAGTCGGCAGGGCCTCTCTCGGCCGCAGCTATGGCAAAGACCATGTTCACCTGGAACGACGAGAGCGGCCGTGGAGGCAGCTCCTGGGAAAGGGGCAGGTAGTGCTCGTTGTAAAAAGTGCCCCGATGCAGGATCGGGAACTGCGACCAGCGACGAGCAAAGAATATCTCAATGAGCTGAGGCCCGTAGTCCCCGATTGACAGGCTCCCCGGATCGATGGCGCCGGGGGACGGCTCAACCGTCATATCGCCCCATAGATGCCAGGGGCTACTCCAGAAGCTTTGCTCAACCGTCTCCTTGGGGCCATGCTTAGCAAAGGTCGGTCGTAATATGCGTTCTGAGTATGGCGCATCAGGGTATTGGGGCTTATCCCCGGAAGTTGCCTGCGGCAGAGGGGTTGTCTCGTCCGTCGCAGACGAGTCAGCGACGTGTAGAGTGGCGCGCTGTGGGACGTCTGTCTTGCTCGCCAACTGCGAGGTCAAGAGTTGGATCTCGGCCTCAAGCCGACTAACGTGCTCCCGCAGCTCGGCACAGTTGCAGTTTGAATCACTCCGGACGACGAGACGCTCGGAAGGGATACACGGAACTCTAGCCTGGGCACAAGAGCTACAGATGGGGAGCTTGCCGTCACACTTGCAGCAACGAGGTTAGTCGTGGTGTCGGCCATAAAGACTCTGACAGAATTAAAAGGGGCGAAGAGCGCAAACAGCTCCGCCTTCCGGTGGACACCTTCGATCACAGTAATGTCGGTGAAGGCTGCACTGATCCACTCTCTTATATGAAGCATTGCCCGGTGCGTTTTGCACGACGTGCAGTGTAAGGAAGAAATGAAAGCCCCTTACCTTCTGCTTCCTCCTGCGGCAACGTTCACAAGCTGCTGCACTCCTCCTGAACCGCTGGCGGTGGAGGTGAGGACTCCTGCTTGGCTGACTGCTAGGAGCGGCCTCGGCTCCGATGGGAGATGAAGGTTGCTCTGCGCTGCTGACCTCCTCGTCCATCGGTCGCATACTGCTACCGGGTTATGCGATATACGGCTTGAGATTCTCTCAATTCAGACAACAGGGAACCTTCCGACGCCGCTACCCGAAGCATTCTGCAATCTGTAGTTTGGGTGGTTTATCGATGAGGCGGGGACAGAATGAATGATCGGAAAAGCCGACGCGTTAGAGATCCCCAACTTCCAGTACCCCGAGGCTTACGGCTAGTTCCGACAGCCTAGCGAGGGGGCATTGAAGATAACTACGGTTGAGACATGGTAAGCAATTCTTAACCAACGTCATCAAACGTTATTCTCAGCGAAGACAATGGCTTCAGTGACCGTCTTGCAACGCCTCCGAGCATTCACTACTTGCGACGTAAGCTCGAGCTCCCAGCCAACCGTCGCGGAAACCGGGAGAAGACAGAAAGGTTAACTTGGCCCGCGATAGATCGGAGATGCTCTGGTCAAGCTGAAGTACCCTTTCGGGGGCTTCCTTGATGGCATCACCATGTGGTCTCCTCACCGGCGCGCAGGGTCGAGCAGCATCATGGGTCCCGCCGTCACCGTGAAGATGGTGGAGATGAGCGCCAGCCACGCCCCGAAGCCCAGCGTCCACTTCGCCGACTGCAACGAGCCGGGCAAGATCATGTACATTCAGCAGCCCAGGGGCCTCTACTCCGCCTGCTGGGGCGGCCTCATGACGACTCGCGCGAGGCATCTTGGCGCGCTGGGTGTCGTGGTGGACGGGAGAATCAGAGATATCGGCGAGCACCGTGAGATGGAGTTTCCAGTCTGTTCATCCGGCTGACCCTGCAGTTCTGCTCCGTTTGTGCCTCGGCTGACTTGGCTGCGTGTTCAAGGTCTTCGCCCGTGATACTTCGATTTTGGGTTCAAACACATTCACACGGGCCTCCGAGATCAATGTGCCGTTGCAGGTCAAGGGCGACCTCTGGGTGCACCCGGACGACGTCCTGGTTGGAGACCAGGACGGCGTGGTGGTGGTGCCACCATCTTTGGCGGAGCAGGTCGTGGCGCTGTGCCAGGAGCGTGCGGAGATGGACCAGAAGACATTCGAGGCGCTTCTCGGTGGTGCGGCGATGGGCGAGACGATCGCCCGCATTCGGGGAAAATGATGGGGTCGGATCGTGCCGATGTACTGTACTATGGTGGTATGGGTAAGTTTTGATGTGGCGCATGTACTGTACATTATTTTATGCGGAGAGCTCAGATCAGCCAGGGTGTATGGAAGTTGCCGTGTACATGCCCCACCGTTAAAACTTTTGCTCCCTACCGCATTAGAATTAGCCTGTATCTCCTAGACCACCTCCGCACTGTGGCTTTCCCCAAGCGCCTGAGAAGATCCTCGGCATTGCCGCAGAGGGCCCTGAGCATTGAGGATTATTACGTGTATGGTCGCTCTTCTACCACAATAGTCTCGGGTTCTTGTCGAATGATAATCTTTCGCAATAGAAGCCCAACGGCCTTGCTATTCCCCACTATTTGTTGATCGTAAGGCATCTCTGGCTCTGGCCATCTCCCGCCATGGCGGCAGCGTGTCGGCGTGTCTCCTCGGCGTGTCGATGGGTCCCTATCCAGCCCCCTTCCCGCCCTTGTGGTCAATGCCTAAGTCGCACAGCGCTGGGCGCCTTGCCAGATTCTATGCATATCCCTTCACGGCGACTACACTCTATCCGGCGTCAGAATAGCCTACCAGCAGCGTACTACCGCGGCGGAACCTCCCGAGCCATCTTCTTCCACCGTCAGGATCTGCCCAACGACCAGAAGGACTGGGAGGCGATATTCCGCGGCTGCATAGGCAGCCCCGACCCGTACGGGCGCCAGCTCGATGGCATGGGCGGCGGCATCTCCAGCCTCTCAAAAGTGTGCGTCGTCGGCCCGCCCAGCCGGCCAGACGCCGACGTCGACTACACCTTCGTGGCCCTCGGTATCCGCGACACCAGCGTCGACTACTCGAGCAACTGCGGCAACATGTCCAGCGCCGTGGGGCCCTTCGCCGTCGACTCCAAAATGCTCAACGTACCGAGCGGCACTCAAGAGTCATTCACCGTGCGCGTACATAACACCAATACGGGCAAGATCATCCACGCCAGCTTCCCTGTCGTGGACGGCGAGGCCACCGCGGTGGGGGATTTCGCCATAGATGGTGTCGCCGGCACGGGCGCTCGGGTCAAGCTGGATTTCATTGACCCGGCGGGCTCGCGCACCGGCAAGTTGCTGCCCACCGGCGCCGTGGCGGATGATATCGAGGGCGTCCGGACCACGTGCATTGACGCCGGCAACCCGTGCTGCTTCGTCAGCGCAGCGGACCTCGGGGTGGATGGGAGACTGAGTCCGCAGCAGATTGACGACCATCCCACCCTGAAGGAGACCCTAGACTTGATCCGCCGGCAGGCAGGTGTCCGGATGGGCCTCGCCTCGAAGCCGGAGGACGTGCCGGGGAGCGTCCCCAAGATCGCTATGGTGTCACCTTCCTCGGGCGAGGACCCCGGGAGGAGCGTGGTTGTCAGGGCCATGTCCGTCGGCCAGCCGCACAAGGCCGTCCCCGTTACTGTCGCCCTCGCCACAGCGGCGGCGGCGAAGCTGCCCAGAAGCACCGTGGCGGATTGCGTGGGGGGCCAGCCGTCCGGTGACGATGAGCTGGAGATCCAGCACGCGAGCGGCAAGTTGAGCGTCGACGCCAGATTCGATGCGTCGGGGCACCTGATAGCGGCTACGGTCTTCCGGACAGCACGGCGCTTGATGGAGGGCAGGGTTTTTTGGAAGTAGTCGTCCGTCGATGCCATGCTAGCTATGTATACTATGGTCACCTCGGGAGAAATGGCCTCAGGTGCTGCCCAGGGATATCCCATCAGGGTTACTGATCTGTCTGTCGCACTTTCTTCTCATCACGCGATGTCAGGAGTCACAATATGCATAGAGACAGTTGAGCTGGCCAGGCAGAAAGAAAACATCCCCGCCAGGGTCGGGGCTTAAGGCATACCCTTCCCCTCGCCGTAGCTCCAGCGATGTTTGGGGTGCCAACCACCAGCATGCGCGCGCTCGAGGTGTTTGGCAATTCTAGGCCTTTGGGTCAGAGTTCTCTTGATGGAGCTCGGTGATGTGAGCAGACGGTTTGACCTGAATTGACAGGTCGGCACTAGTATCTATGTGCAGAAGGTACTTATTGGTATTGTAAGCCCTGGATACCTCAGTTCTACTTCGCAACCGCCTGCTGTTCCAACTAATCGGGCGTGGAGCCTTTATGATCAGGCCTAACGCCCATGGAAGTTGCCATGATTGTTATGTTACGATATTCAACAGAACTGAAACGGGCCGCCATTATTTCTATTATGATCTATTCTACTTTTAGCAAGGCGACGATGACGACTTGCTCGCATAATTCACCCATCAAGGCTTGTGCTGTCTGTCCTCGGAGCGAATCCCGTGTCCCGCCCCCGAGCCGAGCCCGGAGGAAGCACGTAATGATCGGACAAACGCCGAGAGCGGGCTGCCAAAGCATTTCGCCGGCCCCGCCCGCGCCAAAACGTCTTTTCCCATCTTCCGTCTGAAGGAAACTCTCGTCATGGCGAGATCCCATTCCTCATCCACTAGGTAAGGTGCCTGCCTCATTCATTTGTTTCTCATGCATTGAGAAATCATTGTCTCCTTGGTGATGTTGCCACGTTCGCTACTGAATGCGGGCTACGCATCTCGTTGCCGGGCCGCGGCCAAGCGCACCTTTTCGGGATATCCCCGCTCACTCAGCACCAGCGCGTCTTCGGGCTCCGCGCCGCCACAGCGGAACCGTGTAGCAGTCCTCTACCAAGCCATCGAGCCTCCAGTCATCAATGGCGTCCGGAAGCCAAAGAAGCCCGGCGGTTAGTGGACTAAGACAAAGGAGAAATGAGAGCGAGTGTTGACCGGGAACTCTTTTCTGTTTAGGGTATCGAGATTCAGGGGCTGACATTGCGTACAACCTGAGCTTGACGGAAGACGTCTCTGTCGTCTGCCCCACGGATCATCCTGTGCCGGAGAAGGACTGCGACTGGTCCTTTCCTGACACAGAGGAAGGCATCCTGCAGGCGCTGGAAAAGGGCGCCACCCACCTATGGGCAAACACCATCCTCTTCGCAGCTCATCCTCTCCAGACCTCCGCCCGCATCGCTGATTTTCAGGACCGGGTGAGGGTGGTTGGCCAAGGACCGTTGACTGTGGAGAAGTACGACGACAAAGAATACGTCAACAACCTCCTTCGCAAACATGGCGGCTTCACCATGCCCCGTTCGTGGACCATCCACGACGGTCCAGGCATCCTGACCGGGCTCCGGGCCCTGTCTCTTCCCTTTCCCATCGTCGCTAAGCCTATTCGCGGACGCGGTAGCTACGGTGTGCGGGTGTGCAGCAACCTGGAGGAGCTCGCCGACCATGCGCGGTCCCTCTTCAAGGAGTCGCCCACCATCATGCTAGAGGAGTTCCTCGCTGGGGAAGAAGCGACTGTCACGGTGATGCCGCCCACTCCAGGCAAGAGTGACTACTGGGCTCTCCCTGTAGTCACGCGTTTCAACCATATAGGCGGTATTGCGCCTTATAACGGCGTGGTTGCTGTCACTGCCAACTCTCGGGCTGTCTCCGAAGATGACATGCGTGACCCGGCCTACGCCCAAGTCATGGACGAATGCGAACGAGCAGCCCACCTCCTCAGCGTGACTTCCCCCATCCGCATTGACGTTCGGAGGCGAGAGGACTCGCGAGGTTCCAAGTTTGCTTTGTTTGACGTTAATATGAAGCCGGTCAGTCTCTGCATTTGCGTCTCTGGAAACCTGAAGAGCCTTACTGACTGTCTTCTCTATCTGTAGAACATGACGGGTCCTGGTCGGCCTGGCCGCGACGACCAGGCTAGCCTGACGCTTCTGGCAGCGGCGGCGCTGGGCTGGGACTATCGGGAGTTGCTGAAGCGTATTTTGGGAACTTCTTCGACGTTGAGGACTCTGAAGGCATTGAAACCATTGTAGACACCTATCTGATTTAGCCCGACAAGCCGGAACCATCGCAATGATCTCCATGCTACCTGACATTTTGACTACTTTGAGACTTGGATGTCACAAATTCTACTAAGTACGATTCTGGCCGTTGACAGCATAGCAGGTGGGAATCCCCAGAAGCCTTGCATCATCAGGCCCTTTGATCAGGCTGTTCTTTCCCAGCCATTAGTATATTGTATGACGACTTCCCGTTGCAGCACATGCGTTTCTTCTGACACCACGGAGGACTTAGTCCTAGGCTCTTCAGACAGCACAACAGTAACAGTTGCTCCTATCTCGATCTTGCTCTTCAGGAACGTCTAGGAACTTATGAATGAATATGCCTGTGATCCACATCAGTGTCTAAGTAACACTACAGGCATTTGGTGAGAATCCTTTAATTATGTAATTATAATTGCTGTCTATTGGCTCCGAGTCTGCGTTGCTTAGCACCGCGAGGATCTTGTAGCTCTTAGGTATCTATCAAGGTAGCAAAGAGCGTCAATGGTACCATTCAGATTCCTTGCCCAACAAAGTAGTATTCCGGGGCAGGCTGCTCGCAGAATGAGGGCTTGCGCTGGTTCAACATCGGTCTTACCGTCTTGTTGAAAGGATAAATTCATTCGCTCTATCTAACACTACCATGACACCGGCGCGCATTAAAAGTTTGTCCAAGACAGCTATTTCTGTGGGAAGCTAAAAACTAAGTTTAGGAAGCTACTGAATGAATGCACGAAGTTAGGAAATCGGGCACAAAGTCTTATTCTGTTGTAATACGCAATGAGGGTATCAACGCTATCCTGTAGGCTAGGATAGTCAATGCACTTCTAGGTGATACTTCTAGCCGTGACCAATCCTGTGACTTAGTCTTCACAGTCGCAGTGAATATAGTCAAATCTCGAGCGTACGATTAATATTCTACATTCGATTGCTACAATGACCTCTGTCGTCTACATATTCCTCTGGAGCTTTGCTACGCCTGAGCGACATCTACATGGTGAGGCAATATTATATCTGAATTCTACAAACGCCGCTCTCATGTATCATGGAAATGGTTGAAGTGTTTGTCCTTGCAAGTGCTGCCTCTGATGTCGCAGTGCTGCTGCCCGGTCATCTCAAAGCACCTTCATACAATCACTTTCTGCTCGATAGGATAGCCTCCCAGTCCTGTTTCTTCATCCAGTCTTCGAGACTCGTCATGGGACAGTCAATGCCGGCCTATGCATATTTAGTTCAAACGGCCATGATAGAGGAACCGAATATGTGCGGGTGCTGACGGGAATCACCTTGCGTAGGTCTTCCGCCTTTACCAGGTCCATTGCACCATCGTAGCCCGGGTCCGAAGAGTAGGAGAACATATACGCCGCTTCCTTGCCCATCTCCGGCTCACCGGTAGCGGTTATCATCTCCTCTGGCGTCACTTGCTTGTAGCTTCCCGGGATCCCAGTCACTTTGCTCCATAACTTCATGTAGTCACTCCAGCTACAGGTTGTTCCTTCCGCCATGTAGTGTTTCCCAGGGGGCATCTGGTGCACAGCATACACAAAGTTTCCCGCATCAGCGTTCACATCGAGGTGAGGCTGAGGCTTATTAGGATCCGTTGTGAACTGCATCTGGAAACTGCCATCGGGAAGCTGTCACGACACGATTAGTGCTATGAGGTCAGGCGTGGGCAATTCATGCGGACCTTGACAAAGTATGAGTTGGGCAGGATATTATGACTGGTGTTGAAGTAGCCCGTCTGTACCCACGACGATTTGGCTGCCAGCTCAGGATACTTCTCCTGCACATAGTCCGGGAAGATATCCGCCTTGGAATCATAGTGATACAATTCTGTGTACTGCCCCTTGCTACACTTCGCCGCATGGCTCAGCGTAGACGCTAGGAAGCCATTCGCGTCAAGCGAGTCGACCACGGTCGCCGCCGCATCGGCGATGTTCTTCCCATTCTGGTACTCGATATCGTACGCGAGCTTACGTATGGAGATGCCGAGCTCCTGAGCCCTCTGCCTCAGGTCCGGCCGGAAGTAAGGCTCCCAGTACTGGGTGACGCTGAAGATGACATTGGCCCCCTTGAAAGCGGCTTTCAAGCTCTCCACATCCCCCGTATCCGCCTGGACCATCTCAGCACCCTCCGCGGCCAGCTTCTTCGACGCAGGCGAGTCCGTATTCCTGGTGAGGCCACGAACTCGGAACTCTGGATCCTTCAAGAAGCGTCGGGCAACCGAGCCCCCCTGGTTCCCGGTGGCTCCCACCACAACTATCAGCTTGGTAGCCATGACGAATTGCGGTGATCGACTCCTATGAGATAAGCAAGAACAGCTCGAGAGGTAACGGTGTGAGACTGCCAGGGATCGCACTTCAATGACCTGAGCGTTGGACACGTAGATCAGACGATGATGCTGCCGCCGGTGAGGGGTCCATCCTCGATGCTCCCCCTCACGACGCTGGCCTGCCAAGCATGGGAGCGAACCCCTCCCTTCGTCGGAAGCAGTACCGGGTGCGGTTAGCACACCCTGCTAGCGCCGGATGGCGCTGCATGCAGCGCCGCGATACGCTGGCGAGCGGTGGAGATTGTGGGTTCGGCAAGAAAGGCGAGAACGGGCAATCCCGCGGATCAGGTGCCGCCGTTCGAGTCGGAATCTTCAACGGCGGCCGGCGAGGAGACAAGGAACGGATTTCTTTGTCCCGCAATAACCGTTCGACGAAGGAGCGTGATGCCGTCCCCTGCTGTGTGACCCTAGCGCAACGTTCTTCATACTGATTTGCTCCTCCTCATCTTGGAACGGCCTGACACAATGGCTCAGGAGCCGAGGGAGTCCGTAGACTCCGCACTAGAAACGGGCGGCGATTCTGGCGGTCCATCCCTAGCGGCCGTTCCGGACCCTTTGCCGGTGGAGTTGGTCCCTCAACCGAACGAGGGTCCGGACGAGACAGTCCATGCTCCTCTACAAGTCGACGTGGGTTCCCCATCCAATATCCCTTCGGATCTCCTATCCGGAGAAGCAGGCCGGTACTAACAGACTGGGCTCTTCAGACAGCGGAAGACGACGAGCGCGACGACATCGACTCGGCCTACGGATCGGATGGCGCGACGACGGGCACTGGCTCCGTGACCTCGTCTATCTTTCACTATCAGTACGAGAACGGTCGACGATACCATGCGTATCGACAGGGCGAATATGTCTTGCCGAACGACGAGATGGAGCAGGAGCGCCTGGACCTGCAGCATCACATCTGGCGGCTACTGCTGGGCGGATCTCTGTACACGGCGCCGCTGGCAGAGTATGAGAGGGAGCACGGGAGCGACATCCGCATACTGGACCTCGGCTGCGGCACAGGCATATGGGCGATAGACACGGCAGACGAACTCAGCAACGCCACCGTGCTGGGTGTCGACCTCTCGCCTATCCAGCCCGAGTGGGTGCCGCCAAACTGCAAGTTCTATGTCGACGACTACGAGGACGACTGGACGTACCGGGAGGACGAGAAGTTCGACTACATACACGGCCGGGCGCTGAGCGGGACCTCCGCTGACTGGCCGCGCTTCTACCAGAAGGTCAAGAGCAACCTGAAACCAGGAGGCTGGGTCGAGATGCAGGAGTACGATGCCTGGATCTTCAGCGACGATGATAGCTGCGATCGCGCCACCTGGACCATGGAATGGGTCGACAAGCTCGACGGCGCGAGCAGGATGTTTGGGAAACAGATCAACGTAGCCAGGTTCCACAAGCAGTGGATGATCGACGCTGGTTTTGAGGACGTCAAGGAGATCGTCCACCGGGTACGTGCCACCGAGATCTCAAATTTCTTGGAACATCATAGCTGACTGCCCCAACATAGATACCCATCGGTCCCTGGACAAAGGACGAGCGGCTCAAAGAACTGGGCCGGTATGAGCGTATCCACATGCAGATGTCCGTCGACTCGCACACGCCGGCACTGTTCACGCGCATGCTGGGCTACACGAACGAGCAGGCGAGAATACTGATTGAGGGTGTCAAGAGAGAGTTCAGGAGTAAAGATTTGAGGCTCATTACGAGTTATCGATTCATCACCGGGAGGAAGCCAACGACTACGTAGGGAATGATGGCCGATCTTGCTCGGCCTGAGGTTCGACTTGTTTATGATGCCCGCCTGTTCATGGGTCCTCATTGCCGATTATATCGCTGTCTATCATCCCCTGCGCTGAGCTGTGCGAATTTGCAGGAGACGGCTCGAAGGGCAAAAAAAGAATGTTGCATGTCCCAGCGTTATAGCATGCCGTCAGATTAGAATGCCTTTTCAGACCCTCAGGTCCTTGGTAAACAAGAGATCGAATGAAGCGATGGTCAAATGTCCAGTCAAAGTTGTCATCTGAGTGCACAACTCGCGTCATTTCTCTAATTAAAGGGGAGTAAACTTGCTGTCGCCGTACCGACAATGCATGGTCTCAATACACTGTGTGCTCTATGCCATTCTACCTCCCTGTATACTTCTTCTCGAGGTACCTCAGCGGGACAAATGTCACCGCGGAGAAGACGCTGCCGAAGATCCATCCCAGCTCCGCCCCGTTGGGCTTGATCGCCCTCGAAACGACCCCCTCATACCAAGTCTGGTTCATGGACAGCACAGCGCCCACAAACCCCATGGCCACGGCCCCGAACCCCGCGATGCCGTAAGGGATGACGTCCATGTTGTTCCAGTCGTCGAGTGGGTACCGGCCCCTGCGGAAATAGACGTGCTCGATGGCCATGCAGATCAGGAACGGCGTGACATAGTAGCCGATGACGGACAGGAAGGACTCGAGCACCTCGTCGAAGGAGTCCTCGCCCGCGATGGCAACGGCGATGGTCGCCGCTGACCCGAGCACCGTCCACACAAAGCGCGGCACCTTGACCATGATCGGGTGGAAGTTCTGGCAGACAAGCGCGAGCGAGTAGTTGTTGACCAGGTTACAACCGATAATGCTCAGCGCCAGCAGCACCAGCAGGAACTTGCCGAAACCGCCGATCGGCTTGAGGGCCTGGCCCATGACGCCGCCGACGCCGCGGGCGTCGTACGCCGAGGCGAACGCTGGGTCTGCCGCTACGGCGGTCATGAATGCGGCGCCCAGCACTTGAGTGATGGTACACCCGAAAAAGTTGCCAGCCCAGATCGAGAGCATTAGCTTGGGCCTGCTGGTGTTGACCGGCAGGCGCACATGGTAGTCGGCCACGCAGCCTGCCCAGCCGATAACGAAGCCGTAGATCGTGGCAATGAAGGACATTACCCCAGCTGCCTCCTGAGAGCCATGGCCCATGGGGCTGGCCGAGGCGTCAAAGTGCTTCGCCCCGTACCCGGCGACAAAAATGAAGGCAAAGAGCTGGGGCGCCCAGCAGATCCGCTCGAACCAGTGGACCGCGTGGTAGCCGAGGAAGCAGATGAGGAGAGTGCACATGCCAATAATGAAGTTGCCTGCCCACAGGGGGCAGTTTCCGTCTGAGAGCTCGTTGAGCACCTGTGCGCCAGCGATGCCGTTGACCGCGGACCAGCCAACCATACCGCAGAGATTGAGAGCAACAAGCACTCGCGTGGCCCAGATGCCCATCGAGTAGCGGCCGATGGACATCATCCGCAGCCCAGTTCTGGGACCCAAGGTGCCGAACCATGCGACTGCCCAGCTGAAGACGAAGTTGACCACGAAAATCACTGCGAATGAGTCCCAGAAACCAAGCCCGAAGATCAGTGAGCCTAGAGTTCCCGTGGCGAAGGTTGATGGTCTATCCAAGACGTATGTTAGTTGAGGTCAGGCCGCCTCCACTGCCTCTACGGATAGTAAGGCATGTACTTGCGTGAAGTTGGCCGACGCCCACATAGTAAAGCCATCGAAGTAATTTTGCTTCCCCCGATTCTCCTCCTTGACCCGCTCTATACCCCGTTCTTCGACAGGCAAGAATTGAGTATATCGGACGACAGCGCCGAACCATCCTTTCGAAGCCTCGACTTCAGACAGGTCATCAACATAGCCGTGTGCGTGGCCGGTCACCTTGCTTTCGCTAGTCAAGGCCTGTTCCGGGTCCATGGTTGTGAGGACCGGCGAGGCCTTCTCATTGCTGAGTGCCATGGCCTGTAGATGGAGATAGATGTTAGTCACCGGTTTGTTGAGTAAATCCAGAAAGAAGACCGAGCTGGAAACAATTGCCCAAACTCGGACCGAAACGACGCGAGGCGGCAAGGGGTGTCCGCTCTTGTATTCCCTCCCTCTATATATCCATAGCGACACTCGTTCGATGTCGACATGGAGGACCAGTCGCCACATACATGTCTTATCTGAGATACGGTAAAGCCTACTCTGGATCACCTTCCCCGGATTGGAATCACACGCCGCATGATCCATGGCGCACGCCACTTTCTAGCCTGAGGGATGGCTGCTACAAGCTTTGCCTATCTCCTATCAGGCAAATCTGCCGTAGATAAGAAGACTGTCGTCCTGGCACTAATGGTGGAGCGAAGTTGGTGATCCTGCACACTCCCACTCTGCGAATCTCCTGAACGGGTTACTGTCTATTGCAAGCTCGTGTTCGCCCCCCACTTTTTTCATCTCCCCGCACACATCCCAATTCCTCATATCG
>JANBVO010000087.1:0-41030 GCA_030052745.1 Pleurostoma richardsiae
TCCAGATCAAATCGTGACTGCCTATCAAATAATAGCGCTGTGGTCGCCGTGGGCCGCTATGCGCTCCGGGTGCAAGCTCCGGGTGCAAGCGCCGTGGCCAGAAGCGGATGTGGTGTCTTCCCGCGGCTTCGAACGTCATGGGAAGAAGATACGCGCGGCGCTCGGAGGTATCTGCTCTCCTGCATTATTTAGTCTTCTTCATGCGGAGGGCGAGTCGTCGCTACTTCGAAACAGTGCTAGTAGACGACTTGTCATCGGGTTTACGCAAACCAAACGCATTACGCTTAATTAGCGCCCCGCCTTGAAGAACGAGATGGGATCCGAGGTGTGCAATTCATAGCGGCTAAAGGAGGGGTGTGCCGTCTTGGACAAGACCAACCTATTGCGTGGTGGGGATAGGGATAAGCAGTTCGGGCTTGGTATGGGATCAGCAACGTGGCAGTGCGAAAGTCCATAGGCTACTCTACTGTACTCCTATTCCAGCCCCCCAAACGTTAGCTCGAGTACACGGTGGGACCTCACAGCCGGGGTTGATCGGAAAGGCCCACCAGTTGCTGTTGTTTACGTCTAACAGCCAGAGCATGATGCACAGGACCATCGACGCGCTGCTACAGGGTCCTCTCCGGCTGATGGGATCCTGATCTCGAGCGAAAGCGAGTCCGACGATAGCGAGTCCGGTGATAGCGAGCCCGACGACAGCAAGCCCGACGATAGCGATCATGATGACTTCGGCGACGGTCAATCTGATACTTCTTTCCCCCTGATTGACGACATTCTTCCTACCGCGTCCGCTGGCGATATTCATGTGAAGCGACAGTTGGTTCAGGCAGCCAGAAATCTAGGCTGCCGACGCTTGCTGCAAAAAGTTTGAGGCCGACTCCTAAGCACGTCCGGGACGGCTCCGAAGGATCATCTCTCGGCGAGATGACGGAACCAAGCCAAGCGACTGTGTCGACTGAACCCCTTACAAGACCCGGCGCGGGGGCTGCCTCTCCTTCACCACCTTCGCCGAAGCTCTCGTCGCCCGTGCCTCTACAGACCGACTCATCTCTAATGAATGGCGCGGAGAATCCACCGGGAACAAGCTTTGCTTCTCAAAGAAATGACGCTGCATACGACATTAGGGCTCCGGATGGACCAGGTTCTTCCCCCGACGAAGACGTAATCGGCCTCCATGGATCCGAGCCACGACGTAGCCCCCAATTCAGCCGGGGTCATACAAGCGGCCCGGAGCATGCTCCGGCACCGCCTGCCACAACGCTGCCGCAGCGATTGTCTGGGTCGAGGGCCGTGCAGCAGGAGGAGCCTTCCGTCGAAGAGGCTGCTTCGTGTGAAACAAGGCAGACACCCCCTCCTGAAGGCACTACATGCGGCAAGGACGCTGCGGATGTATCCCTCGCGACATCACCGCGAGTGGAGGCTTTACATTTGGGCAGCTCAAACCTGCCTACCGTGCCTTCTCCGCGACTGGAGAATGACACCCATCGAGAGAGCATGCTACACAGTGTCTCTGTGAGCAACGGCGATCGCGACGACGAAGCCATGCCGCCTCGCATCCAACCGAAGACAAGCCGTGCGAGGGCTGTGGTTCGCCGTCACCACCGTCGTTCTGTTGAGAATGTCAATGATAACCCTGACAAGACGCAAGAAGCGCGATCTGACAGCCACAAAGGCATTCGCCTGCCGCCTCGCAAATGCCGCAGGGTGAGCTCTCGACCCAATATCGGTCCTCGCCAAGATGCCAGTGACGAAGAGGTTTCGACTTCATCCCAGGATGGCGACAGCGAGTGGGGTACTCGACCACCACAACGCAAGCGCCGTAGATCAAGTCTCCCGAAGCGTGCTCGCACAAAAGCTACTAGATAGGAGATGAGTTCGGATTCCGGAAGCACCGGATCACAAGTCCGGCTTGCCAGCACCTCGTCTGCACGAGTTCCCGGCGAACAACAAGGGTCTGTCAAAGCTCTCTCCGCAAAGTTCACGGAATGGCTACTCGAGGCTGCAGTCGTCAGGAGTGCAGTAGTGGATGGTGTAACAACGTTTCAGCTACAGTTCAAGGCAGACCGCTACTGTTCAAAGCACAGGCACCACGGGCTCAGCAGCTCAAAATTTGATGGCGGGTCAAGCTCGCAGGCCAAGTGGCGTAACTCGGAGCCAGAGCCCATCACGAGTGTCGCCTCGACGCACGGCATGGATCCTCTGGTCTCCCAGTCGGATGACGACGTGCAATCGACGTCGACTGAAGAAGCCGAATACAAGGTTGAGAAGATTCTCAAGATCAGGAAACGAGGGAGAGGTCATCAAGCACGTGTTAAATGGGTAGGCTTCAAGAGAAAGACCTGGGAGCCTCTCAAGAACTTCTTGGGGACAGCCGCGCTGGATGACTACGAGGCGCGACACGGAAAATTGCCCTAGGTCTTGGTCCGTAAAGGGGGCTTGAGCGGAGATCATGGCGTGCACCGAGCCATTGTAGGGCCACCAGCAACCCACTGCTGTAGCTCCGACTCAGAGGAACAGGTCAATTCCCTGTTCTGGGAGATTCTCCATAGCAATTCATGCACAAATTAGACGGCAAGCTCTTAAAGAATTATGTGGTGTTCAACGATTCCCCTGTATCTAGTAGACTCTCGTCCCGACGCACTAAATGCAGATAAGAATGCATGTCAAGCTGCACGCGACTTACCGCGCGGAAGGCGCACCCACAAGCGCTGGGTCTAAAAGAGAATGACTGTTGGTAGTAGACGACTGAACGCTTATGGAGTCTTCCTAGGCACAGCAGAGTAGCCTGTAACAGCACACACACTCTCTCTCACTCTCGCTCGCTCGCTCGCTCGCCATCTGCCGATTCCCTCTCTTCGGAGACGACATTGATTCAGTTAAGTGACGGGACAACAACTGAGTCGTCAGACTGGACAACCCGCCCGATATCGCCGAACATGTCATCGAGCAACAGCAATCAAAGTTCACAAACCGCAGTGATCGTGTTGGGTTGCTTTCTTGCTCTGCTGTGGGCTTTGGTTATACTTCGCTGGCTCTGTGGATGTTGTCGTGGTCCTCCTGGCGAGCGAGGACCCCGTGGATACCCAGGACACCCAGGTCCTGAAGGGCCTCCTGGATTACCAGGTCGCCAAGATCCCCCTGGCCTTCCCGGCCGCCATTGCCTCCACGGGCCTCAAGGAGAGATGGGTCCACGAGGCACAGAAGGCCCAGAAGGCCCAGAAGGTCCAGTTGGTCCAGCTGGTCCACGAGGCCCACGAGGCCCCCCTGGACCTCCTGGCGGCCATCGAATTGTTGCGTTCTAATTGGAATTGCCGATTCAATTCTAGTTGGTCGTGGGTAGCCGACACCGGCTTTGATAAGGCATGGGGAGGCGTTTGGGTCGAAGGGTACCGGTAGTTAAGGTTCAGCGTTCAAGCGTACTGTCCTTGCTCGTCAAAGCACGTGCTGACAACCGCGACGCTCCAGAATCTGAACTATAACATCGTGCCCGTGCTTCTTCGCTACAGACATTGGCGTCTCCCCATCTGCATCTGCAATCGTCGCATCCGCCCCGGCTTCCTTTAGCAACGCCACAATATCTTTGTCACCATACGCGGACGGCCAGAATAAAGGTGGCCGGCCGGCCTCGCATCGCGAGTTCATATCGACATCGGGGCGCGGCACGAGCACCTCGACGACGTCTCTGTGTCCCCAGTATGCAGCAACCCATAAGGGGGTCTGAGATTGGAGATTCTTCGTATCTGGGGGGACTCCGTCGCCTAGAAGCTTCCGCACAGTCTTAACGTCACCGTCTCTTGCCGCACGGTATAATGTGGCAATGGAGATCCAGCCGTCCTGGAGAGGGAAGAAACTATGACGGCAGAGGAGGTCCAGGACTTCAAGCTGGCCACTAGCAGCAGCTCCAACAAAGATTGACGTGTCCAACAAAGGCGTAATGTCGTTGCCACGCTTCTCCAGCAACAGCTCCATCACCTGTCTGCCACTGCTGTAATTCGCTGCTGCTGCCTTGACAACCTCGGCTGTGATCTCGACGTCGTTGCCACGCTTCTCCAGCAACAGCTCCATCACCTCTCTGCCACTGCTGTAATTCGCTGCTGCTGCCTTGACAACCTCGGTCGTGATCTCGACGTCGTTGCCACGCTTCTCCAGCAGCAGCTCCATCACCTCTCTGCCATTCCATTCATTCGCTGCTGCTGCCTCGACAACCTCGGCCGTGATCTCGACGTCGCTGCCACGCTTCTCCAGCAGCAGCTCCATCACATTACTTGGCCAAGTCCTTGATATCACTATGACCACCTCGGCCGTGATTTCGACATCGTTGCCACGCTTCTCCAGCAACAGCTCCATCACCTGTCTGCCACTCCCGCTATTCGCTGCTGCTGCCTTGACAACCTCGGCCGTGATCTCGACGTCGCTGCCACGCTTCTCCAGCAATAGCTCCATCACCTCTCTGCCACTCCAGTAATTCGCTGCTGCTGCCTTGACCACTGCAGTCGTCACCCTGATACTTAGCATTGCCGGGTGTCCTAATAGTTCGGCAATTACGCGAGGCCATGACGAAGCCGCCCTTATCAAACAGTCTCCATCAAACGCCTCGGATAGAGCATCCAACATCTGATTCAGTAAAAGTCTGGCAAGCCAGACTATATCAAAATCGATCGCGAGGTAGCACAGTGATCGCTCTTCGCGCTGATATCTATCCCGGGTCCACTTTTCCCGATTTTGACCTTGGAGTATGCTTTGTAACTTCTCCACGTCATCCAGGACCTCCTCGGGAGTGTTGATGTGTTGATGCCAGTGGGCTGCTGTATAGTCGAGAAAGGTGCGGCTTTGTTCAAGCCCAAATGTACGTGTATGAGGGGGCTCTATATCGGGGAAACATAAGAAGGTCATGCACGTTTTCCCAAGGGCGAGCTCCGGCCGAGGGGGTATCCACCCAAAACTATGTTGCGGCCAGATATCGCGAGTCGTCAAGAAATCTCGTAATGATTGGTGAATGAGGTAGACTGTGTTGTCGATGACGTCGACTAGTGTCCCTAGGGTTTCGCGAAGATCATTACCGTCGACACTAACCTTCTGGCTGCAGCAATCTGCATAACTTGCAATTCCAGGATTCACGGTGATGGCGGTGGCAGTCTCGAGCGCTTCAACCGTCAGTGGCTTCCTTGCATAGGCTACCCAGAGAAGAATAGCAACATCGTACGAGTCTTTGAATGTAGCCCGGACAAGGTCTCCATACAGATCGTCAAGCTCAATCGGTGTCTTCTTAATTGCCTCATCAATTTTCGCCTTTGATAGATATCTCAGACTAGAGAGCTCCCGGAGTATGATGCTTATCCAGAGGAAGGTACCACCTGAGCGTCGGATGACAGCTTTGCGAACGTCATCCTCCCATTTCCTCAGCTTTGGGGACGTTGCTAGCCTTTCATCGACGAAGCGTCTCAGGTCCTCATCCGGCGGGCGGAAGATTCGCTTTGGCGAGAGTGAGACGGCGTCTACCGGGCCAGTCGACCGACTCGTGCAGAACAGCTTGAGATCGTGCTGTTTATAGGCCATCAAGGTCTCCAGATGCTTCAGGAGATCGCGCATCCCTGTCTCGTACACGTCCAGCCCATCGATCACACAATAGATGCTATACGGGCAGCTCTTGATCAGATCATCGAGCGTACGCCAGAGATCATCAAGATGGGCAGAATGAAAAGCTTTCCTATCGTTTCTGTCCTGAAATCTGTTGGGAAGCATTCGAAACAGCCGGGCGTCTTCACACAGCTGTACGATGAGGGCGCGGAGGATCATCGAGGCGTTCCGCGAGCCTTCGTCGTTCTTGATGTTGCAGAAGTAGTAGATCACCTTGCCGATGCCCCGCTCTCCAGAAAGGCCGAGGAGATGGTCCACTACGAAGTTTGACAGCACGGACTTGCCCTGTCCGGGAGGTCCCATCACGAGAAGTGAGCTAGGTGTGTCCGCGTCACGCCAGGTGCTGAAATCCGCACTACTCAGACTATCACTTCCTGAAGATGGGAATGATCTCGATGGGTGGTCTGGGAACAGCCATTGGGGGCTGCTAAGGTGAGGCTGGTCCGAGACTAGCCACTGAAGAGTACCATCGGCCGGTTTTGCTAGCTTCTCTGTGTTTTCCCGGAAGGCTCTGTAGTCGGGTACGTTGAGGTCGTCCCAATGACGTTTTTCATCAGGTGACAGCGCTTGGGAAGATGTTAATTGCTGAGAAGCTACCTAGTGAACTAGCACGTACCAATGTGGGATGAAAATCGACCCTGAACGACGCCTGGTGCGTCCTCGACTAGTCTCGCAAGCCTGTTCCCCACTCTCCTGTAAGTATCGTCCTCAGCGCTCGGATACTTTACCATGTCTGAATGGTTGGCCAGCAGTGGTTGCCTGTCATGCTCGTTGTCCTCCAACCCGATCCGACAAGCCGACTCCTGCGTCACCATGAAGCACGCATCACCCTCTCTCACCAGCTTGCCATTTCTCATCTGCTGGCACGTCAGCCTTGCCTGCCAAGGAGGGGATGCGAACTGACATCTGCAGTCGGCGTCTTCTTCTGCTCGTAGTAAGACACGATGCGGAAGGGCGGCGTCTGCTTCCGGCAGCAACGGTTGAACTTGTCCTTCAATTCCCTGAGATATGGTGTCGGTTCTGACTCGGTGTCGAGCTCTAGGTCGTGAATGAGCTGTCCGTTCAGCTGCCCGGCCGTGATCTCCTTCAGCTTGCCCTGTCGCAGCCCGAGGTTGGGGACGCCGAAGAACACCAGGGCGTAGGATGAATTGAAGAAGTCGCGGCTTTGGGGGTCGTCAGTGTCCTCGAGAGACATCGAGAGAGCCTGTGACACGTCAGCGGACGGCAGATCTGAATGCGCGGGGCCGCAGACCTCCTTGACGAGGAGCCCCCCGAGGCTGTGGCCGATGAAGACGATAGGTCTGCGACTGGTCTGGGATGTGTCAGCGCTGAGCCTTGTGCAGGGCGGTGCATGTCACCTGTGTCGCCTCTCGAAAAGCCTTGTATGAGTCCAGAAAGGCCCTGCCCAGGTCCTTGATCGAGTATTTGGCGTCCTTGTCCGTGATTGTCGTGTCGTAGCCGTAGACGAGCATGCGGGCTGTTGGAATGTCTTTTGGTAGGAAGTCGCGAAGCCACACGCTGTTGTTGTCCTTGGCCTTGAACGCGCCTATGGCGTGGCTGCCCAAGCCGTGAACTGCGATGATGCTGGTCTGGATTAGCGTCGCAGCTGTCAGGGGCGGCATGTGGCTCACTCTACAGCAGCGTCTCCTCCACCGAACAGAGGAGTGATACCGAGGAAGTCCGAGTCGACGGGATATCCCATGGCCTCTATCTTTGGTCTGTCAGATGATAGGAGAGTTGCCATGCAATATGTAGGCGACGATCGCGCGAGAGTCAGCCGCAGGTCGGCAGCCCCGAGATGGTGTGTGGCTATCTGGTCCCGGAGCTCGCCTTCCGTTGTCGACATCGGAATCTCTCTGACTCGATAGCATCTTGGCTTGGCGGGCCGCGGGCGCGTCGGGGGCTTCGAGGTGAGCCGCCATAGCAGAACAATGAACATCGCGCCGGCGAGAAGCGCTGCGCCGACGGCGTACACGCCGTCAAGCGAATCGACGGGCATGGCAAGTTCGATGTGCTGCGGCATCTCTCTGGCGCGAGGAGGATCAGGCTGTGTTGTCTGCGATGTGATGGCAAGGTGCGGAGCAGTTTGATTGTCAAAAGCAACAAGCGACGAGGTCAAAGAGTGACGATGGGAGCTGGCCCCGCTGGCAAGGCTGGCTACGTTCTGAGCGGCGGTCAGGCAGAGGCACCTCCCGGCAGCTCCTATAGTGGCGGGAGCCACAGCCACATGCACTAGCGCCACAGGAATACCTGCGGCTCAGGCCCCGTCTGCACTCGGACGCTCTTATGCGTGGTTCTGCGGACTCTACTTCGACGTGTGGACGACCTAGGCCTGCTGCAATTCCTTGGCCATGGGGTGCTGCCAGAGCGAGGCGCGTTCAAGGACTCTGTAAGCGGTCGGCGGATGAGTTGACACGTCCTGAGTGAAGGTTACTGACACGGGTCCGTAGGCCCCGCTCAACGTTTCAGGTCAGCCCCTCACATGGCAGCCGCGGTATGCTTTCAGATGACCACTGAAGACAGGTGGCGCGCGTCTTTCACACGCGTAACTGAACGGCGGTCTGGGAATAGCTTAGCTGTGGAGCCATACCGATCTTTTGATGGGTCACTCATGATCCACTGCCACATGCGCTGGCTAGCACCGTCTAGACGGACTGGCTACGCTACTTTCTGTGCCGTCCTGTGCATCTGCACCTTCCCCGCACGGCGTTCCCACCTCTCTAGTGGTCGGCGATCGCAATGAGCAGGTGCTGACGTCCGACTGCTGCACATCCACATGGTCTTCGTCTACTATGTGATATTCAGCTTTGGCAGACGGCTTGACCGATCGCCTATACCACTGGAAACCTGACTCTGGGAGGGGAGTTTATTATAGATTAGATGACATCAATTTCATAGACAAATAGAAGCGAGCCACTGTATGTCGACTACCCTGCCAACCCAATCTTCCTCTCCTCCGAGAGTCTCTGGCGGTCCCGGATCGCGAACCTCCACTCCGCCGCCACCTTGTACACCAGGAGAAGGGCCAAGGAGGAGAAGATGGCACAAAAGATCAGAATGACCGCGACGCTGAACCAGAGCGCCGCCGATGACAGCACCCCGTCGTGCTCGACCGCGACGGTGACCTGCAGTCCGCTCAAGACGAGGGACGTGATGCCGATCACGAACAGGATGGGTCCGTAGAAGCGCGCAAAGAAGGTCCCGTACTGGTACTCGACCCTCTGGAAGTGCGACCTCCCGAGCAGGAACGGCGCGTAGAAGTTGAGGCGCGTCAGCCGGATCTCGCCGTACGCGTACCGCGCAGAGACGTCGCGGTCGGTAATACCAGCCAGGTCGGAGACGAAGTCGGAGAACTGCTCCCATGTCACGTCGCCCGGGATGAGGCACAGGCTGGGATCCTGGGCGATGCGGAAGTCAGACTCGTGCCGGACGAGGTAGCGGTACGTCCTGAGGAGGCCCAGGGCGGCCCCGCGGAGTCGTGCCGTGCGCTCGCTGCCGTCGCAGAGGTGATCCTGCCAGAACCCGTGCGAGCCCAGGTAGCGCGGGAGCGGCTTGACGAAGATGCGGTCGTGGATCCACACCAGGTGCAGCTTCGGGTCCTCCGACACGACCACCGCGCGCCGCTTGACCAGCTGGCGGTGGAGCGGGGAGATGTTCGCGCTGTCCTGCTTCGACATCCACCAGAGCCTGTGCGCGACCCGTTCCATGTCCTCGGCCCAGAGCTCTCCTTCGAGACAGTCCCGCACCTTCTGTCGATCGTCTAGCGGGACGCTAGGATGCCCCGGTAGGCGCCGCGTCGACGGGTCGTGCAGCTGGTGAGACGACGCGAAGGGCGGGGTCAGGCGCGGGAGAGGGCTTGTAAGTGCCATGTCTGAGGATGCTTGGTGTGATGGACCGTGAGTAGCATTTTATTTCTCACGTGCTATATTGCACACTGCCATGCTGCCACGGCAGCTGAAAAACTAGGCAGCGTGGGGGTCAACCCAGATCTTATCCTCGTCCCTTATACATCTAGCAACGCCGTGAATCATCACTTCCTGCTTATCGCACTTGTCCGATTCGACACGAGAGCTACAGGCACAGGCCCGATGTCTCCGTCAAAACTTTCCGCATCACAGGTATCCCTCTTGATCATACCGGTGCCTTGGGAAACAAGCTCAAGCTTATCGCCCAGCCTTTTCCCGACCTGTACGCGATCATCTCAACATGCAGACCACGCTCCCTTGTTCGGCACCAGCACGACTCTAGTGCCACAGTCACGGTTTCCGTCGACACATCTATCCCGGTGGATGAGCTTTGCAGCCGACTACACCAGGCTCGTAGCGCCCTCCCATACCGCTTTGACAGCCGGTTCCTAGGCATCACACCGCTCTATGAAGATGAGGCGCGCTTCTATCGAGTGAGCTGCTTACCCTCTACAAACATGACTGCACTGACCTTTCCAGCATTGTCGCAGTACCCGGCCTCGGGAGCCACGCCCTCGGCTCCTGGAAATCTCTAGATAGTGGCGATGTCTGGTTGCTCGACTACCTTCCCGAAAACCTACCGTATGTCCGACTTATCGTGTACGGCTACGACGCCACCCTGCAGGATAGCACATCCAAGCAGTCGATTGAGCATACGGGTGTTGATCTGCTCGAGAGGATTGCGGCGTTTCGAGCACATGATGGTGTTGGTGGCCCAGCATGATGCCTGAACAGGCTGATCATACGCTAGACAGGATGTCGCCCGATCGTGTTCATTGGTCATAGCCTAGGTGGTCTGCTGATCAAAGAGGTGAGGCCTCTTCCGCCCGACAGAGCCAGCTGCTAATGTGCTACAGGCGCTCGTGCACGTTGCTAAGAGTGATAGAGGCTCTGAGAAGCTTGATCTGTCTCGGAGCTGTTATGGAATGCTCTTCTTCGGTGTCCCAAATCATGCATCGCCGCCTGACTGCATACCGGCCACTCGCAGCTAGTTACCCCGAAGTAGAAACTCACCTTGGACCGTGTCAAGTCGTCTGACACATCAATACTCGTGGTAACACGCTTCACCATGTCGATTGCAGACGGTTATGTTATTAATCTATCTACCTACACGGAAGCTAGATAGTTACACGACGTTAAGCACATTACAGGCCTTATGCTGTATGGGAAACACCTTGCCCGGAAGCGAACCTTCCCAGGGCTGAACAGAGGGACAGTCGCTACGAAGTGCTGAAGGCCTCCGATGGCCGGCGTTCGACTGAATGCGAGGCAGCGCGGCTTTGCTGTCGCGATCGCTGTTGCTCACAGAGACACGGCGTGGCATGCTCTCTCGATGGGTGCCGCTCTCCAGTTGCGGAGAGGATGCAGGAGGAAGGTTTGGGCCGCACGGATGTAAAGGGATGTAGAGGCTGCACTCGCGATGATGTCACGCGGGATATCTCCACAGCGGTCTTGTCGTATGTAATGTCTCTGGAAGGGAGTGTCTACTTTGTTTCACCCAAGGCCCTGCCTTGGATGTCCGGCTCTTTTTGCTGCACGGTCCTCTGCGGCCCAGACAATCGCTGCGGCAGCGTTGTGACAGGTGGTGCTGGAGTACGCTCCAGTCCATCCGAGGATAGCTAGAGCGAGCAAGATGCCCCGCCGCCAAAATGCAAGCGTCGTAGATTAAGCCTTCCCAGCTCTGCTCGCACGTGGACAAGAGACTGGACCGGAACCAGAAGCACCGTATCACGACGAGTCCAAGCTGCCAGCCCCTTGTCTACACACGGCCCCGGCGAACACCAGGAATCTGTTCAAGCTCTCTCCGCAAAGTTCAGGGAGTGGCTTCTCGAGGCTGCAATCGTCAGGAGCGCGATAGTGGCTAGGAATGTGCATCCTGACCTTCTCATAGGGCATGGCCATGAACCGCCAAGCTCTCCAGGATGAAATGAGTGCCATTGCCACTTCAGCCATTGCCACTTCCATCATTGATGCCAGATTCTCTGCCATCGATGCAACCATTCGCAATCGTATGGCGGCTGAGATTCACGATCTTGTGGTGGCCGAGTTTCGCGATCGTATGGAGGCCGAGTATCGCACCAACCGAGCCCTGGTCGCTGAGGCAAAACGGACAGCCAGATGAAGATTGCAGGCTCAGAGAAGAAGCACCGCGAGCACATCGTTTCCGCTACAGTTCAAGGCAGACCAATATTGTTCAAAGCATGTTCACCACGTACTCAGCACGTCTAGCGGGTCTAACTTGCCGCCCAAGTGGCGAAGCTCAACCGGCAAGGATCTTCTGCTTTCTCAACCAGACGATGACATACAATTTGACTTGTTGACTGAAGAATGTGAATGGGAGGTCGAGGAGTTCCACAATACTGTAGCTACCGCTAGATTTATGTCCTATAGCATTTCCATCTGGACGGTACTGCAGAAGTGTTACCATTCGTCGAAACTGACGTTGGCGCTCTGTGATCGAGACATCGGTGGTACCGTAACCCCAGGCGAATGCTGGCTTCCTGGCATCGAGTAATCGATCGGTTCTTTTGGGAGACAGACTAGCTATTCGAGTCCGGCTCAGATGTGGCCGTTGGCATGGATGTGCTGGATATACCGTACCCAGGTACCTGACAGACTCCGGTCTGAAGCCGCAGTACCTGGCATGGACAACTAGTCGCTCCCCAGTCTCGATGTACGAGTTGCTGGACAAGTTTCTTCGGCATTGCGGTGCCACCCATAACAGGAGTTTATTTCTAGATGAGGCTTGCATGGCTTGATAGGGAGATATCGGGCTCGTGTTCTCCCGCTGTAGGGATGACGCTCTTTGAGATCTTTGCCTCCGAAAGAAGTCATACACTTCGAGCACGTCGAAGAGCGAGATGTTGTCTCGGAGGTTCAACGGATCACCGACGAAGCCCGAATTCGATGCGCCGCCAAAGCATGGCGGCTCCAACGGAAGTCAGCCACCAAAAGCAATGCATGTCTGGAATGATTGGCTACAGTACAATGAGATTCCGAGCACGGCAACGCATTTGTTCCGTATTCCGGTCCGTAGCGTATATCTGGCTGCAGATGGGAAGCCAACCTGAAATCAACCTTTAGTCCAGGATATCATTGCTACGAATACACTAAACAGTCTGGTCAGTTCGGTCCGATATGGCGGCTCTTCCTGGCAGCCTTGTACAGCTGCCCGACGAGCTCCTGGTCGAGATCGCAAAGTACCTCAATTATAGGGATCTCAATTCCGTCGTCCGTGCGAACCGTCGACTTCATTGGTTGTTTTGGGACTCCTTCCTGGAAACCTACGTGAAACAACGGTCCATAGGACATCTGCAGCTGTTCTTTTACGCAGTAAAACATGACTCGGTAAACATCACTCAATGGCTCACATATAACACCGATGAGCTGAATCTCAAAGAGTCTGTTACCTTTGTGCCGCCCGAGAGCATTCAGACTGACTCTCCTCTTGCAGCAATATTCCAAGGTTATTCAATCAGAACGTCAGTTTTGTCCACTATTCGATAGTGGCCGATGCTCCCAAAATAACCGCACACCTGGTGAAGTACGGAGCCGATGTTCAGCAGAATGCCGAAAACTACCCAGACCTGGTTCCCCTGTATTTGACGATAGCTCGGTCTCAGAGCAGCTGCCAGAAAGATCTTGACGCGTCCCTCCGTATCGCGTGTAGTTATGCTCTACCGAGAACCGCACGCTTTCTGTTGATCAGAGGCGCCAGCCCCAACACGACGAGCTACGGTATTTCTGCTTTGCATGCTGCAGTAACAAGAAGGATCCCGTGGCGAAATTCCGTAGCAGTGTTGTCTTCGCTGTTGGGGGCTCCTCGACCGATTCCATGGACTTCCTCAATTACACAGACGGTCTCGGTCTTGCTAGCATTTGGGGCGGACATTGAACTTCAGACAA
The DNA here is from genome assembly GCA_030052745.1 of Pleurostoma richardsiae. NCBI lineage: Eukaryota > Fungi > Ascomycota > Sordariomycetes > Calosphaeriales > Pleurostomataceae > Pleurostoma > Pleurostoma richardsiae. Next base: position 13,509 of record JANBVO010000087.1, read on the forward strand.
CCACTTTGAGGCTTCATAGGTGTAGTCACGATTGTTGGGGCTCTTTGGATTGTGATCACAGAGGACAGACTCCTCTCCACCTGGCATCTGCGAGCGGCATGGAGGGCACTGTGTCGCTACTGCTTGAAAGTGGAGCTGATCCCACCTTTCCCAACGACGATGGGTATACGCCACTATATTCTGCCTTGGTCCAAGGCCAAGAGAGGATCGCACGCAGGCTCCTGAAGCGGACTGGTACAGTCAATCCTGTCACTTGTGTACCTGATAAAACGACTGCTCTTCACACGGCGTGCCGATATGCCTTTGCGCCAATGGCATTGGGAATTCTTTTGAAAGGAGCGGATCCGAACGCTCTTGATGTGCATGGACAAACAGCACTTCACGAAGTTCTAGGACAAACCCGTAGGGATCGAGAAGAAGACGTCGTCAAAACTCTTAAGTATCTTGAGCGGTTTGGAGCAGATCCGGATATAACGGCAAACCCGCAGTCTCCTTGGCAATTGGCGCAGACGCACCCGTTCAACCGGGTCCGAGAGATGTTTGAATGGCCTGTTGAAAAGCCGATACGCGTCCGAGCGAGCCGCCGCATGCCGTCTGACACTCGTAAGGAAGCCAGGATCCAGACACCGAATGCAAAAGAATTGGAGGGTCCTGCCACGTAAGTACAGCACTGAGCCCATCTACTAATTTGGTCTTCTAACATCTGCACCTTGAGACATCGATCCCAAGGCATTGATGAGGACAAGAGCCACGTCCCTATCATTCAGAAAGGTGATCCAGCACCATGGACCAGGTTGCCTGACAGTCTTTGGCTCCCTGAGAGGACAGACCAGCTGGTCAAGAGTTTAGGCTCTCCTTTGCAGGATTCAAAAGTCCAGTCCAGCCAGGCCGTTCCGGAACAATTTCCTCCTCTGAAAGAAAAACTCAGTCACGACCCTGTTCGCACCAACGATCAGGGAACAGCGGCCACCTCTGCAGCACAGTTGTGGAGAGGTCTTGCCAAGCAGACCCGTGAGGATTGCAAAAGCCGGGACGAAGATGATACGACAAAGACAAGGGAACGCGTGAAATCTCATGGCAAGAGGAAGTGGAGACCAATCCCTATTAAGTATTGATATCTGATTCAGACGAAACGCTTTGAGACCTGCCACGGAACCAGTCGGGAAGTTTTCTGAATATGTATTGCAGCTGGGAGATAGTCGCAAAGCAATGGCTCGCTTGGGTATCTCGAGCTAGCATTGGCCTCCTCGCCTCCGACATCCATCTTCAATAATGTTGAGGCATATCTAGAAGAATGCGCTACAAACCCGAGTGCGCTGGTGATCCTTAATTTTCGCTTTATACATTCGTGACCCATGGCCAAACAGTATTCTCGCACATGTCGGGCCGGGCAACCATACCTGATGATGAGAGCGCCATCGTGGCGATTCAGGGTTAGAATGTCAAAGTCTGCTTGCCCGTGGTACCGTCCCAGATCCCATAATCCTGTCCATGGCATTGGAGACAAAGAATCCGCCGTGCCCCGAGATTGTTATGCTTGAAACAGCACCGTTGTGTCCCGTGGTGGCTAGTCTTCATCATTGATTTCATTAACTGGGTTGCTCTAACGGGAGGTAGTCTACATACAGTTGCGAGAGGGTCATTTCGGCCCGCACCGAGTCGTGTAACCGCATCAACGTTACCCAGACGGCTCCATAAGTATCCGCCATGGCGAGAAGAAGATCGATGCTAAAGGTTATTTTAGAGACATTCCTTGCGGTCTAGCCGTCGAACAACCTGTCCCAGCCGCCCTTGTGAGTTGAAACTCTGAACAAGAAAGTGTACTCTTTTTGTTCTACTGTACAGTATCTGGGAGATCTATAACTAATTTATAGCTGGAGATGCTCTCTAACAGCCTAACCTCAGGGGTGAATGACTGCCTACCAGGCAGTCACCACTATGGCACTTCTGCCTGTCGGCAGATACACGTTATCAGCGTTCGCCAGAGCTAGCATTAATTTCTTTGGATATGACTTTAAACAGTAGTTAATTTCTTGGAATCGAGGACTTCGTTAAGCACAAGCCTTGAGGAACAGAAGGCTCTTGTCCTGAGGGCGAGACCACTCCCCAAAAAGACCCACATTAAGTCGTCCAGAATCTCATCCTAGCCAATAAGAAGGCCTAGAAGCCCTTCAGTCTGTATCTTGCCCGCTGTTTGCCTAACTTCCCCGCTTTGGGCGTCAAGCTTGCGACGGCGTGCCCCCTCTCTACAGAATCCTCCATCGAGTCCGCTAACTATAAACAAAGAAGCTTGCTGTAGCACCATTTACTTATACACACACTCTCCCTTCTCACGCGAAATGGCAACCCTAACTGAGATCCTTACCTGCTTCTGCGGACGCGGCATCCAACCTCCCAGCGGAGCAGTCCGCTGTGTCCGCCCGCCTCTTATCCTCGAAAAGCCACCACAGCCAACACCTCGTCCGTCGTATGCAACGCCAGCGCGTGATTGCGACATCATTGTGACCGAGGTCCTCTCCATCTTGCGTGCCGCCGAGAAGCACGGCGTCTGGCTGACCCGGCAGCTGGATGACGCTGTAGGCGTCGAGGGCTGGACGGAGTGGATCGCGGAGCGGGTCCTCGCTGGTCTCGAGGCAGTCTTGAAGGAAGGACGCGAGAAAATTGGGCCGGCCATGGCCCAAGCTTTCGACAGTGCTTCCGAAGCCGCTGACAAGGTCTTCCAATTCGCCAAGGACCATCCGGTCGCTACAGCAGGTTTACTGACGATCCTGACTGTGGGTGTGCTTGTCGTGCTCGCACCGGTGGTTGTCGAGGCCTTGGGTTTTGCAGAACTTGGTCCCGTCGAAGGTATGTTGTCTACCTGGGTTGAAATGTGGAACCTTTGGCCTTGTATGAAGCCAACTTGCTGACGGTAGTTTTGACAGGGTCGTTTGCCGCATGGTGGGAAAGTACGTATGCCGGCTATATCCCGAAGGGTTCCCTGTTCTCATACTTGCAGCGCCTGGGAATGATCTGGGGAAGATCTTAATATAATGGAAACTCTAGAAGAGGTTAATGGGATGCTATATCTATTTGCTGTCGTGCTTAACTCGTAAAGGTTCTTCAGGCAAATCGTAAGCACTTTGCGTCTCCTGTTACAATAAATACTTCAGCAACTGCGTACGGGCAGGAGCGGGTGGAGCCAGCCGTCTGGGTGCGACGTGTCGGCGCTGTACTCCGGCGCGGCGCTCAGGATCCGAACGGAGAGGGGGTCGTCTGCGTGCCCATCACAAAGGAGGTATATTGGTCTATTAGGGCTTGTCGCGTCTCTATCTTCCTCTGTTACCAGCGATCGTGACGCGGCGGATGTACGGTGCGGCCAGAGCGGCTGTCGTCGCGCTCGCTCTTGACGCGGCAAAATCGTTTCAAGTTCGCGCGACGTCAACGTGGACTAACGATCTTGTCGCAATGCGGCGTCACTGTCAAAGCGTCACGAGTGGCAGGGCTGCAGCCTATCTGGCGCCGAGAATGATTCGTCGCGGACGCGCAATGATCAGGCAGCGCTTTCCAACTGCTGCAGACAAGTCGGCGACAGACGGTCTTTCCATCAACGTCATTGTGATTGGACAGCAACGCGCGCGCGAAAGCAGTGGCGTTCTGGCGAATTCACCTGAACCAAGGCTGGCGACGCGAGACCCCTCTTCTGGTTTGATGAACTGGCATGGCCATGCTTTTGTGCCGTGATATCATCGATCTTCCATCAATAATAGAGGATGAGATGACCACGATGGCAAGTTGTGAGCATTGCCGTTTATTTCCTCTTCGCTAATATGAGCAACCAGCCTAGCGATACAAGAAGCGACCTTCCCCTGCTTGCCCTCGATGGCGGCGGCGTGCGTGGACTGTCATCGCTCATGATACTCCACAGGCTCATGACTGAGCGCTCGAGAGGCTCTTGTCTGGTAGGGAAATTCACGGTGAGGCGTCGGAGGGGCAGAAAGGACTACTCGACATTAAAATGGCATGAAGACGATCTATCGTGCATTCTATCGTCCGTAAATCATAAAGTAATCACCGCGCTTAGCAAGTAATACAAAATTTGAAGATTCCCACACCCTAAACCTGTTAGATCGAGAGTTATGATAACGCACCGCACTAACCTGCCCGTCTCCATGCCTATGTAGCTTGCTCGGTAGTTTGGAATTCAAAATTGGCATCCTTTTGTACACTTTCCATCCTGGTGCGCAGGTTGCTGTTGTTCTCACGAAATCTTCTTAGTCGGTCGCGGATGAGCTCCTGGTTATATGCAAAACTGGACATGGCATCCACGTCAACACCGAGCGCCGCCAAAAGGGTCCTCCTATCGTGTTCTGGAAAGGTTTCGTCCAGCGGCTTTCGCATAACCTGGGCACAGAACACCATCGCAATGGCTTGTCTAGCCTGATTGGCGCATCTGTCTATCTCCTTGATGGCGATGTCAACTGCACGACGGGATCAGTTTGTGATCATGACTCATGAATGATACGGACTCGCATTAGTATAGACACACAGTTTCGGCATATGGCGAATTCACGCAGAGCGTCAAGATGGGAAAATTGTATGGAAGGGAAACCTTACACTCTCTAACTCTGTCCTTCTTGCCGAAGGCTTCCCCGCGTTCTTCATCCCATATACAGTGCGCCCCGACGCCTGCAGCACCCCCAACTACGCCTCCAGCTGCTCCGCCGAGCGCGTACGCGGCCCAGCCGGCAGGGTTGGACCAGCAAAAGATAGCAACTAACGTAAGGACACAGGTGATAACTGCCCCTCCTCCGCCCGACTTAGTCCTGCCTTTCTCGTAAATCTTTACCACCTTGTTGTAGTCTTCTTCAAGCAGTCTGACTAGAGGTCGTACTTCTTGCTTTAGGGTGGAGAAATGGAGCGCTGCATTATGGGCATCCTGGACGAGCTCGTATAGATCCTGGTTAGAGAGAGCTGCTATCTGTAAGTGCCTGAAATCAGAAATAATGGATGGAGTTGTCGATGAAAAGAACGAGGAAAAAGTATGGTCATGATGTTGGCTGGGGGACCTAGGATAAAACTTACTCTGATTAGTTTCCAGCTTTGTTAATCTGCTCTCCATGCGATTGGCGAGACGCAAGTATTGCTGTAAGGGGCCGGCGGCGCGGTTCAGTGCTCCCTGCACATCTGCGATTTGAACCGCTGGCTGGGCGGCGCGAAGCCCGTTGGGCTGCCTGAACTTTGTTCGAAGTTAGAGTTGATGTTAGACAGCATTGCATCGTATAAATGGGTCAAAACTGAAGAGACCAGCTGGCAAGGTACCTACCTGTTGGAACAGCCTTCGCAACTCGCCAAACTGTTCTGGCACATCGACGTTCAAAGCATAGGTATCCTGTGTCCCACGTTGAACACCAGCCTGGCCAATTCCATTTCCCTGGTTTTGGTCGCGCCTATACATGAGGTAGAGGCTTACGATCGCAGCCAGGATCTCTAAGACATCAGCGGCAGTGTCGACGGCATCTCGCAACCTTAGCGAATGTACCTAGTTAGTGCATAGCTGGGACGCTGGACAAATAAAAAGGATATGAGACTGTTCCTACCAGGACTGCACCTCATTCCTTGTCACCGGGCCGGGAACGAAAAATGCGTTGACACGGATGTTAAGACTGTTTAGGACATATGCATGCGTGTATCGCGAAAAGAACTCCTTCGGGACACCGATCGGAAAGATGTTCAGATTGTGGGGGGTGCTGCTGATCCCGATAAAGAACTCGTAGATGAACTGTGGAGAAACCTTGAAGAAGAGCTCCCGGACATCGGCCATAGGATGTTCACTTGGGTCGTTATACGCCCGAAACCGGTGACGAAATCGCACCTTACACATGTAGCTGAGCTAAGATTCTTGATACAAGAATCGGTTGGAAACTGGGCAAAGGTGAGGGGGAGGCTCTCAATTACCTCGACTGGAACATATTGATCGTGGGAACTCAGGCCCGTGATTCCCTCAACCTCTAGCGGAACCACTTCCCAGTTTTGGGGACCGTGGTTGCGGAAGAGCGCAGCGAGTTCGTCATTGTTTGTAGGGCTTCTCCCTTCGCTTCTGTAGTGCCATACTTGCAGATGAACAACCAGCCGTGAGGAAGATTCTGACAGGGCCGGATTTCCCGCTGCTACCTCCTCGTAAGGTGGAGGCTGGCCTGACATAGCGTCACAGTCCTGAAGGGACCACGAGGTGCACTTGCTCGGCTGTCTCAGCAATTTTTCACAGTAAAGGCTGTTACGAAACGAAACATATTTCCGGACGAAGGAGAGATTCTCGGCACTCTTAACTGAGGCTGGGGGTTGGAGGAAACCTCGCACCGTGGGAATGGCGCACCATCCATCGGGCCCTCACTATTCGTCCGCCTCTCGGGTCTCGATTAGGCAACCTTTAAGCAGCTCTACGCGCCGTGCAATGACGTGGCAGCGACCAGAAAGCTGACCCTCCACGGCGCCCACCAACCAGACGACCCTAAATTTCGATAAGGCGTCTCAACGCCAGCCCGGGAACATGAAGATCCGGTAAAGGATAGGCTAAGAATCTCCCGTCGTAATACGCGATAATTTCCCCCGCTGCGTAACAGTACATCAGGTGGACTGGAAGGATTGGCCGTTGACGCTGGAAGGTGTGAACTTGCTGGGCTACTTTTCTCATCAGATTCTTTTGTTCCCCCTGGCCCAGATCCCTCCAATCTTTATTCACTTTTTCCCTTCCCGACTTACAACTGAATGTCGGCTGGCGACTCAATCGGGCTCGATGAATCGACCGAGACCATGGCTCTCCTCGGTCAGCACGAACGGATTCATGACCTAAACGCGGCTGACGCGACCGCAACTCTTGCTCATAAAAGCAGCGACGTTTCCCAACGACTGGCAGTCGTCCTGTCCCAGTGTCAAACTGATAGCGAGATCGACCGCGAGATGTGGGATGATTTCGAAATCCACCGTCGCTCCGCGGATACGTATATGAAGCAGTATCTGGATTGCTTGCAGCAGGTGCACGAAGAACGTTCCAGGCATGTCTACGAGATCGACGACTTTGATGACGAGGTTCCTCCCATGGGTACGTATACCGAGAGTGTTGGCCACGAAGGGGTGCTAATCTGTTGTACTTACAGACATGGCTGCGCGAGCACCAGATTCAAGTGTTATTGACGTGACGAGGGAAGAATGGCGGCTCAAGATCTCGCGCGACAGTCTTGCCCGTGATCTGCTGGCCATGCACGAAACGCTCGAGTTCCTCAAGATGAGAGCTGCCCCATCATCGAGTAGAGGTGATTTGTCCATCTCCGTGTTGTCGATTTCTGCAGCGACGCTGTAAGTCTAAGCCCAAACTACGAAATCTTCCCAGCATTTCACATCAAGGTGCAGGGGCATTTTCTTACGTGCCTAAATACAGTGGCTGCATTATGTGGTGGAACTCCCACCGCGGAGAGGCTATCGGGGTCCTTGCGGCCGACGTGGCTGGTGTTGCATGCTACTACTCGTCTGAGATATGGAAATGGCTCAGGACACAGTCGATTGAGCGCTGCCAAGAGAAGGTTGGAGCTTTGCTTCGGCATCTCAACAAAGGTGAGGTGGACGAACGAAACCGGGAGGATCTTTGCGAAATGTCGTTTCGGATGGTAGATCACTTTAGGGAGTAGAGGAGAGACACCTTGTGGGCTACATTTTTTGTCAGTACAGAAGTTCCTCTAATCACAACAGGGTGAGAACAGTTGTGGCCCATACGTCTCCAAAAGATAGTATTTCATCTGGAGGAGCTCTGTGACTGCAGGATCGTCGATGCGCTCCTTCTGTATGACCAGACTTCGAAATAGGCTTGTCGCCTCCTCGAAGTCCATCTCTTCCAACTCGACGACGTCGAGAGCCCTTCTCTATGCACGATGACTAAATGCATGGCAAAACAGAAGACGGTATTTCAGAACTGCCCAGGCAGCAATGGTGGGGCGGTCACGGCGAAGGCAGATGCCCCTCCTCACTATGTATGCGGATGGCATCCAGAATGGGTGCGGGGCAGCTGCGTCGCCGTGAAGAGACCGCCTTCCTCGGAGGGGCTGTACGAGAAGGACTCGAACCAGACGAAGGAAAGGGGAATTCCAAAGACTGGAGCGAATGTCGTGACACCAAAATGTATCAGTTATATGACGCAAAGCGCTATCGGGAAGGCTCTCTAACATAGTATGTTCTCCGATAACTTCAAGCATCCACATGTGTAAGAATACATTTGCAAACTAACCAACAGCCTACATCAAGCCACCCGTTTTCGTTTCCATAGTCCATTAGCCTTTTACCAGAGGTCTCGAGCCCTTGAAGCTGTCAGCTACCCTACGAGACTCGCAGGCCGTGGACATTCCAGCCGAGATGAGGGATGAAATGTGGAGTGGACGCGGAGAAAGGAAAAAGGAAAGGGAGAGAAGCTTCGTGGCACATCTCCGAGTGCACAGTAGCGTTGCTGATCGTCCTTGCCACGTGGGTGCTCGCATTTAGCCTGAATACACCAGAGCTCTCTTCAACTGGGGATGGGGATGCTAAGAGAAATTCTGCTGGTTCCCCGCGATCTGGGCGATGATAGCTCCCAGCGTATCGGCCCTATTGTGGGTTGCTCGTGCAGGACGCACCAGTGGCTATCCCATTCAGGTGGGTGACAAAAAGAATGACGGATCCGGTAACAGTTCGCTTAAGTATTTACAACCGGATATCTTAGCCATAATTTATATATAATGATCTTGATGCTATTTAGAATGCAAAATACATATTCTTGAGGCCATACTTTAGGAGACTACTTTGCCAATTTCTGCACTGCTCTAACACTAGTCCTTGCCCATCACCATTTGAACTCTCAATAAGACCATGCCGGAGTCAAACACTACAACCACCGTCACGGACATTCCCTATACGGGAGGTGGTCAAGTGACGTCCACTACAAGCCCCGACGGGATTTCCATCTCGTTCGGCTGGACCAAAACGTTTTGATCAGCAGTAAGTCGAACTTGTTCGGTCCTCGTGCACATTTCTTGTTCTCTGAGTTGGCACTCATGTCTTAACAGAAATTTTGTCACTTATGGCAACTCTCTGGATCACACTGTACACCGCGCTTGGAGATAAGACAAGCTTGGATCTTTTCCAGGGAGGGATGGACACTTTAGGCTACCGATTTTAAGGAGTCAGCTGCCTACTTCTCCTCAATCCTTGCTGGCGCAAGCATTCTTTGTCAGCCAACTTTTCCTGGTTCTGTTCAATGTCGTCCCGGTACGATGTGGCTGGTTGTCAGCAGCCACTCGCTGTGACTATTTTAGCAGGCTTGCGAGTATCTGTCACATAGGCCAACAAGAACCATGTATCGTGCATCATAGTGCAGCACGCTAGCCGGCCTACTGCACACAATCCTGGGGCAAATTTCGCGCGTGACCACTGTATTAAATGTGTACTTCCGACAGGATCACGGTGTAGGATTCTACGAGGAGGGCAAAGAAAAAACAAGACGGAGAATGACTGAAAACAGCATAGAGTGCACACGATCACAAAGCTTTTGCCCAGCTATAGCTAGAGTAGCCTTACTGCACATACCGCTGGATACCAGCTTGATTTTGTCCGCGCACAACGTCCGCCCTGAACAGTCTCCTCACTGGCCAAAGCTTTCGCAAACACGGACTTCGGCTCCAGTAATGGTATGCGACGATTGGACCAACATATGCCAACGCTGCGCTCCGTCTGAACACAACGAATTGGCAGCATGCGGAAGCTCATTACTATGATGCCGCCTGAGGTGACACTCCCCCCCGGCCCCTTATTTTTCTTTTTTCTTTTTTTCCAACCGCTTTATTGACAATCACGTCGAGAGCTGCTTCACTGGTAGGCCGATACATTCTACTATTAATGTCGACGACGTCCAGATCTTTCGCCAGGACTATTCTCGTAGCATGACATTTGAGCCGTCGCTCGCGTTGTTCCTACTGAAATGCCGTCATGGGATCGATCCTCGGTACATTTCGTAGCGTGGAGGCAGCAGAGAGGTTGATGGGCGCCGGGCCCGGAGACTTGGGTGTGGTCAGCAATGACTCATTATCGAATCTGATCCATATGCGCCGAGAGATTATCGAGGCATAACTGGGTTCTGTCCTGCTCCTCCTTAACCCGCCGTGTTGAGTCCCTAGCCACATTATTTTTGGGGCCTACCGTTGATGTCGAAGTCGTGTTTCCCACTCTCGCAGTACGGGCGAAGGACCAACTCGGGGGTGCCGTCGAGAAGGGGTTCACTAGAGAGTGTGTCCTCCGCCGACGTCTGCTCGCGCCGGTAGAAGTCCTGTATCTGTGAGTTATCTGAGAGAAGAAGAGCGGCTGCAGAAAATATACTCGAGCGGGTTGGCGGCGGTGCCAGGCGATGAACGTCGAGATTCGCGCTGGATCTTTCTGAGACAAGGCCGTATTTAATACCCAGTCAGACTCGTTCAACGGGGCATGTATGTTTTTCCGAGCCCGGCGCATCATCACACTTCAGGGAGCGCAGGCGCTTGACGCGCGTCTGTTTCGCCCACACTAACGCTGCTGGATTGTCTACTCGTACGACCCCGTACCTCCCTGTATGCCTATTTGTGGCTGTGCTAACACTATTCTAGGTTGACATTTGATCGCAACCGGCGATGGCACGCAATCCACTGAAGCAATTGTGAACATCTGATGCCTTCCCACTTTTCGGTGTATGCACGCCGCATTTTGCTCCCCTCGGCCCTGCCCTTTTGAACGCACGACGTATCGCATCACGGACCTACGCGGCAATACTTCTGGAAAGCCACGACGGCGAAAAACATACAAGCCGACTTGGAACCCTGCTTCGACGGCGACAACCTGTAGAGGTTTCTCTACCGGCAGGTTCGTTTCGATGGAGCGGAGTGCGCCCGCGGCCGCAACGGCGGGATTGTGGGATGGCTATTCCCTCGCTGCGCCCAGCGCACTGTTCCCAAATAGCCCACACGTTGTGGCTGCCTTTCCGCGTTATCTGGCGATGCGACGACTACTAAAACTTAGCCTTCCTGGCGTTCCCGGCGTCCCCGCCACAACTCTATGGTTATCAGGGAGAATATGATCCCCAATCGCGGACGAAGACATTCGGACTATCCGGCTCGGAGACAGAATCGGGGACTGATGCTAGACGAGATACTTGAAAAGCTGGAGAATGGCAAATTTGAGGATCTTGTGCACGCGGGCTGCGATGATGATTGTTCCTGAACAGCGGAAGGCACTATCTACGGATGGAGCGTTCTTCCCCCATGTTCTGATTCCTTCTGGGGACAAGGGTTCATAAGGCATATGCTTCTTGAAGTAGACAAGACTCTGCTGTGATATTGGAGCGCTTGGTAGAGACGGCTGAGATCAATCATGCGACAAAACAGACAACAATGCTGTATTCACTAACAATCAAAACAACATGGCAGCCCCTTTCGAACTCGTGTCCGTGTCAGTTATCCGTGCTCACTCGAGAGAACGAGGTATTGTCTGCTGTAAAGGAGTAATAAGCTTCTAATAATATCGTAAAATCGGAATGAAGTTGACACCATATCAGTTGCAATTATTCTCACGGCCCTCAGCGAGAGATTCTAGCTGTGCGGGAGTCAATGGCGGTTATGGTACTGCCCTCGTTGACGCGAATAAGGAATTCACTCTCCCCAGCACGACCAATCTCAACACTAAACTCCATATGGCCAACCTGCTCAACAGTTGTCGCAGAGGGGCCTGAGTTTTCCTTGTTCTCGTCGGTCTTGTACTTCTTCCGATAGGGAGAATCGTCAGCTAAGTCGACAGTAGAAGACCTCTTCCTTGCCGCAGACTCGTGTCTTCTCGTTTGCTGTGGTGAAAGGGCCGAGGCCCGCTTGAGAGGCGTAGGCGTAGACGGTCGCATACTGCTGCTTGGAGCTAGACTTCACGTCAGCAAGTCCTCATACGACTGCAAACTTCTATCTCTGTACCATGCTCGTCTTGTATTCGAATTTCCGAATCATCAAAGCGTTTGGTTTCATATGTTTTCGATCTCTCTCTGCTTGGAATTGATGCCGGAGTTGGAAGATACGAGCGGATGTCTCGTTTCGGCCTATGTGGAGTTTGTGGACATCGTTGAGGGAGTCGTTGCGTCACTTGCGCTTCCTCGTTAAGCCAGATTTGATTTTCGCACTGAGTATCTTCGTATGCCTTACGGCATCTCCAGACTATCCAGATCAGTTGTGTTTATATTCGATGGAGAAAGTACCTTACATTTCGGATTGTTATTGGGCCTCTTCGCCATCTCCAACCCACATCGGCAAAAGAAAAGATCTCCAGCACGACTCGCACCTTCATAGTGCGAATTAAGATGAGAAGAGGACATAATTGCTTAATAGAGTAATGAAGGGACGTAGATTGGAAATGCTGAGACTTTGGAGCGTTAGCGAGAACTGGTCCGAGATGGAGGCGAAACGCGGTTGCAAAAGCGCGTCGTGGACTTGGATGCGGGGTTGCGGGGCGGTAGACCGTGGCGGGGTTTGGCTACACAGTTATTCTGGAAACTTCGGCAGCCTTGTCGCCCCACTGGGATGGCCACACTGGCGAGTAGTGTAGAATGAACGGTTGAAGCAGGCCGACGCCTCGTTCCTTACCGTGGAGAAGGACACGGTCAGATCAACGATCAAGGAGCGAGTCAGGAGCCTGCTGTTAGGAATTCGGACTGGCCTGTCGCTTACTCCATAAAAGAGGTTGACGTGGCTGTCATTGCGGCAGGATTCTTGCCATCTCCGATTCGCAGGAAGTCGATTCAAATCTGAAGTCCCCAGATGAGTGCTTGTCATTTGAGATTAGTCCTCGCCCCGTAAGAGGTGGCTATTGAAGGTCGCGAGAGAGCAACGTGGATTTGCTTGCAGGAGCTCGAGAAGGCCGATTGTGTTCTGCCGCCTTTGACCGCTTTGAGCGACAAGATTGCTAGAATGCCTTTGAGCAAACGCACCCCTCGTCTCACGCCTCCAGCCCGGTAAGACCCAATTGGAATGCCCCGGCAACGCGCTGGCTGGTTGGGGTTCGATGTGCTTTGCTGATGGCACAGAGGGTTCGTCTACTTTGACTGACTTCTTGTGAGGTACTCTGCGTAAGTGGCGTTTGGATTGGAAATGCCAGGCCGTGCTCGAGTTGCACAGCGAGCCCCGAGAACCTTCGGAAGAGACGACTCAAAATGGTGCCGAAGTTCTTCTTGACGCCACTGCCACTTGTCACTGGGCTCGCCAATCTCTTTGCGTCTTCGCTAGAACATGCCGACTAGGCTTCTCAGTGCTGCAGGATAGAGAACAGAGCGGAGGAAGCCGAGAGGGTCTTCTGGAGCTCGTCACCGCGACCGTGGAAGAAAAACGATAAGACAAGATCACTATCGCTGGCGCTAGACGCAACTTCTTGAAAGGATTAAGCACTGGAATTTGGTTGCTAGTAAATACAATGCCTATTCTTACAAGCTGGGCAAGCTGACACATTGCACTCTGGGCAGCGAAAGGACCATTTTCTACGTGTCTCCCCGCAGAATACACAGCTCGCACTGCCGTTCTTCCTCAGCCAGCCGAGCCGCGGATGTGCACACCCAGGAGATTGTGAAGGTGCGGCCTGGGCTGGCTCGGCTCCTCGAAGCTCTGCTGCTTCACGCATCTTTGCCCAGTTATGACGGACGACGTCCTGCTTCTCCTCGATCAAAATAGTCTTCAGTCGCTCCCGCGCCACACGTTCCTGCTCGAGCCTGATTCTCTTTACTGCTTCTTCCGATCTCTTTTCAGCTTCCCTTTCTTTCTCTCTACGTAGTCTCTCTTTCGCCGCCTGCTCTTGTTCTTCCCGCGCTCTCCGCGCAGCTTCCCGAGAACGCTCTTCCGCTTGCCTCACTCTCTCCTCTCTAATCCTCTCGCGCTCTGCCCTCTCCCTGCCCGCTCGTTTCTCCTCTTCCATTCTCCTTGTCCTCTCAGCTTCTGCTGCTTTCCTCTCTCGTTCCACTCTTTCTCTGGCAGCACGCTGCTCCGCTTCCATGCGCCGTAGTCGCGCGACCTCGGCTGCTTTTCTTTGTATAGCCTCCTCCTCGGCTCGTTTGCGCTCTTCATCCTTGTGCTGAGTTTCTTGCCATTCCCGATACCTGGTCCATTGGTCTCGCAGGTCAAAGTACCGTGCGTCGTACGTCGAACGCTTTACCTTATCTGTCAGGCATTCGTAGGCTTCCCGGACCTAGTCAAACACCACATAGGTTAGCTGGGCTCTTGTTTGGTTGTGGTAAGCTCACGACCCCCATTCAAGATAGACTACTGAAGACTAGCCTTGCGAAACTCGTGAGCGTCGATAGACTTGCCCGGCGCTATTTTATCAGGGTGATTCTTTTTCGCTAATCTACGAAAGGCCAGTTTGATGTCTCGAGAGCTTGCTTGTTGTTGCAATCCAAGGTCTGCGTAATAATCCGAGACTTCAGGTTCCATTTCATTGAATGGACCCATCTTCGGATGGAATGGCTGCCTGGTTTGGAAACACGGTTGAGCTTGAAGGGAGGTGAGAAGATGCCCTGGCGATAGCTGCTGCCAATCCAACGTTTGAACAACCGTGCATTCGTTCATGGCAATCGCCAACCAGAAAAAGGAGAGTTGGCCAAACTGTCAGCGACGTGTATTGCCGTCATTGGCTGTCGGAAGCGCATCTTTCAACTTTCAGGCATTCCGAGAACCGGCGGCACCTGTGATTCACCATTTGGGATCTCTTTAGTTATAATGTTGAGGCATATCTAGAAGAATGCGCTACAAACCCGAGTGCGCTGGTGATCCTTAAATTTTCGCTTCATACATTCGTGTCCCATGGCTAAACAGCATTCTCGCACATGTCGGGCCAGGCAACCCTACCTGATGATGAGAGCGCCATCGTGGCGATTCGGGATTTGGACGTCAAAGTCTGCTTGCCGGTGGTACCGTCCTAGATCCCATAGCCCTGTCTATGGCATTGGAGACATCCGCCGTGCCCCGAGACTGCTATGCTTGATGCTTCATCTCGTGTGCTAACAACGCGACCAAGAGGACTGGCTAACACTATTGTTGCACTGGTTGTTTACGAGTGTGTGCTGAACACTTGTGCACGCGTAAGAGGCAGCGAGGTGAGGCGGGGTAATTAGTGACTGGCCAGCAATTGCTCGTAGCCAATCGCTTGATCTCTGCCAGCACTAGAGGTCTCCTACACCTAGCGAGCCTGGCGTATCCCAGGGAACGAATCGATCATCTCGCTGGTCTCGATCGTCTCGAGCGGCACGATGGAGGCGCAGTCGTCTGAATGTATGCAGCGCGTTCACCTCGAGCGAAACAATCACCCTTGAGCCCCGGTAGCCCTGAGCGCGTCGACTCGGACGTATTGAGGCATCACGAAACGGAGCAGCGTTACTGTGGGAGGCCAAGCTAACGTGATGCGCACAGTTGTCTTCATCCTCGCCGCCACCAGCCACACCAACACTTCTCATCCGGCCTCTCGTCTCGCTCAGCAGAGCTCGCCGGCCGATTTCGACACCCGGAGCTCCACTCTCGATGACATCATATCATGGACAAATGAGACTACGGAAGCCTGACGCGCTGTAGATCGCGGAACAGCCCGTGCCGCCATCCCCGGCGCCGTGGATCCATCGGCGTCCGTCACACGGTGGAACGATGACTGCCCTAGGCTCGGCCCGGTCACTAATACCGAGTACCGCGCGGGAGCCTCTTCCTCGCCTAGTGCCTATTCCGTGTGGGCTGTGGCGTGGACAGGCACGATGATGGCATGGCGCTACCTGCTCTAGTCGAGAGGAGCAGGTAGCCTATATCTCTGTAGAATGATGCCAACAGATCAACACAACAAGCTTCATTCGTGACTAAACCGTAGCCTTACTAGATACACAACGCTTTATTTAGTACCCACACTAGCGCAGAGTGTCGGTCAGCCTTAGTACGGTATTCAATGTCATGATCCCAAGCCTTGTAGAATCATCGTTACCTCTAACTTGAAATCAGAGTCGCTGTCGTATGGCCCCTCGGGAGGGTATGAGGTCGTGATCAAGCTGCTGCTCGCCACAGGAGAGGTCGAGGTCGATTGGAAGGGTCATGATGGTCGGATGCCGCTATTGCATGCCGCTTGGTACGGGCATGAGGCCATGGTCAAGCTGCTCCTCGCCACACGCCAGGTTGAGGTCCATTGGAAGGACGAAAATGGGCGGACGCGTCGTATGCCGCCACGAACGGTCACAAGGCCATCGTCAAACTGCTTGAGTTGTATGCCTGAACTTATTCTCAATCAAGATCTCCATTATCCCTATCGCATGGTGTTGGGCCGTTGGCCATCGTCATTTTCGCAGTGTGTGAATGCTTCGCGAGGTTGGTGGTACGCTCTAGTGACTGTTGTGTTTGGATTCCGCCTTCCTAGTTTGGAAATCAGATTAGGGCAGGTAGTAGAGGAAAGCAGTCATCAAGTCCAAAGTTTAAATCCTGCCGAACACAAGGCGGTGAAGCAAATGGTGGAAGCTAAACTAGTGCTGGGAGCACGTCTCCTGCGAGACGACATTTTCTCCATCTGAGTGGACAGTGTCAATTGCACAGCAGTACTGCGATGGCGGCAAAACTGAACTTGCACTACGCCGAGGAACGGCACATCCCCCAAGGTGCCGGGACGTGCCAGCATGGGCGCAATGTGCTTCTAGATGGGGTCGGAAGTGAGCCTAAAGGCCCTCCCTCCTCTGCCCCTTTTCCTCCCCCCTTCTCTCCCTCCTTGTCCTCCCCCCTCCTGTAGACGTTGGAACCGATCCCTCTCTTACGGTGGGATTTGAGCAGTTGATCTTGCAGGAACTGGAAAACACTCATACGAGAGCGCCTGGACCTAGCCTTGGACACCCTGTTGTTCATGATGGAAACGCTCTCGGAGTGTGGGAGAGACAGGACCTCAAAGTTACAATGAGTAAGTCACAAACAGCTGTATCAGCCACGGTTTGTGTGAGCCTCAAGTGGCTTACACTTACATACCCGTTGCTAAAGGTGGCCTGTCATTGGACAACCTTGATACAGCACAGTGTGGAAATTGCTATGTTATGTACTGTACTGTACTGTTGCGTACGCAGTAGAGATGAGAGCCAGAAAAGGGCCACTGCGTTTCGAGTCTACATAGGAGCGACAAAGAGAAACCGTTTTAATAGTGACTCTACTTCCGAACGCCAGACTTGGAGGCAATTGCCCTTCTAGTCTGTCTCATTTCTTTGTTCTGCAACAGCCATAGTTGGCTTTCATGTATTTCGTGTACCTGGTAAGTACCGCACTGTCCGCCCAAATCCGCTCACCCGCGCTTTGAGAGGTACCAGGAGGAAGCCGAGTTGGACGGCCCGAGTGTCTGACAAAGCAGGTACTTGCACAGTACAATAATGGAACGAAACCGCACAGTGTCAGCTTCACGTGGTGAGGTTGGCATCTTACTCCAGCCACTGTTTAGTCACCACTTACGTAACCGTCCTCACAAACCCCGATGCTCTATCCGTGATGGCTTTTTGGGTCGTATGCGTCACAGTATCATATTTTTTCGAGTGTCTTGAGACGCCTCTACTGGTAAAAGAGACAGGATGCCCTCAATGCCAGCGATACGGGTGCAGCTCTACCAGCTCTTCGGTCAGCTGGTCACCCCGTGCGTCCGCAAGCTGTCGCGTCCACGCCAGCGTGGCCTCGATCGCGTGCCGGTCCGCCGTCTCCCGCACGTCGAAAGGAGCAATGTCGCAACCATCGTCATCGCCGTAGTGGGCGCCGCGCTCTGAGCCCTCGCGGGCCATGACAGGGACCTCCGAGAACCGCAGTTGGCACCGCAGCTCTTGAATTGGGATGTTCGTGTCCTTCCACGGCTCGAGGTATAACCGTTTTCGTCGCTCTTTTAAATCAAGGCTGAGCGCTACCGCTTTCATCGTCGGGATCCGCGGGTGATCAGATACGTGGAAGAGCTTGAACTTGGTGCCAATGACGACGAATAGAGCCAGGTCGTGCATTGCCCTTAAAGGAAAAAGAGATCGGAACGTCAGGCGATTGTTTTGGACTGCAGTTTCGGGCAGCGCGCGAATGGCAGGACTCACGTATCCTTTTCATCCATCCACAGCGCGAAGGCCTCGCGGAAGTACTCCAGCTCCGCCTGTTTCCGCCCCTCGGCCTCGGCCCGGGCCCATCCCGCCGGAGTGTCCTCGGACGCGGGTTTGAACAGTGCCACGTAGTATACGGACACGCGACTGGCAGGCTCTGGCAAGATGCGGCCTGCCATCTGTAGGTGCGAGTTGAGCGACTGCCTCGGAATCTGACCTCGATGCACTTCGCCCAGTTTTTCTGCGTAGTATTCTTGGTAGCGACCGCACCCTGCGATTCCGAGCGGAATGAAGAAAACGAGGGCATAGAGCACGGCGAGGGTGACCGGGCGAGCTATGACGGCGGAGCCGTTCGGCGGATCAAGCACAGCATCGAGCTGGGCCCAGTCGATCCCCTTGGCTTCAAACGGTCGTCTCCACTGCGGATCATAGCGACGCTGCAGATATGTGTATTTGAGTCTCTCTGGATCGCCAAACTCGGCCATTCCGCGACTGGGGTCAGTGGCAACCTTTACAGGGTGCCAGTCTTGCCATGGCTTCCATAGCACCGGCACGGGGATCAGGCTTGGGGTCGAGGCGTCGCTGCTCGCTTGGATCACCAGCATGCAGTGGACCTGCTTGCTAGCGGAGCCTACCCGCCGCTTTCGCTTCCTGCCAGCGGGATGTGCTCGCTGGTCTCGCCTGAGAACCACCTCGGCAGGCTCAACGCCCACGAGGACTTGGCGCAGGCGAGGCTCGTTTTGGTGCGTGCGGATGATCTTAAGATATCTGTGGAGGCCGAAACCCGCCAGGGAAAGAGCCGTGGAGGCTGTGCCTGTAAGAGTATGTGTCCTGTGACAGTGGGTCAACGAGTGCCACTTGGCGGTCAAAACAAAAAACAAGGGGAGGGGGGGGGGGGGGGGGAAGGAGACGTACGCTTGGCTGTTTGCGTTGAGAAAGAACCGCATGAGGCTCTCGAACCCACCATCGAGACTCGCCGCCACCCAATCTGCGTCGTCTGGGCCGCCGTAGTTGACGTGTCGTTCCACGGCTTCCGCGCGCTTGTGTGTATGCACGTAAGAAATCTCGGCATGGACGGGTCTGGTCCAGAGAGGGTAGCGCAGGGAGTGGCTGACGTACGAAGGCGTCACATGGATGAGTACGAAGTGTCGGATGGAGAAGACGACTGCCTGGAAATGGTCCCTGTTCTGTGACCTGCCCTCCCCGACCGCCGCGCAGATGGCTGCTTGGAAGCTCTCTCTGGAGAGTAGACTGCGCTCCAAATGCACGAGCACAGGCCCCAGCCAATATGACGTGCCCGGCGGTGCGCTCCCGGGTGTTTTCGGGACTTCGTGATAGTCGCTCAGGAACCGCGCCACGAGCTCTCTCGGCTCGTCGCTCCCGACCCCAAGAATGCCGTATTTCCAGCGCGCGAGATCGTTGGCATCCTGTCCCAGCTGCTCCACTCGGACAGGCCTGACACGGTCTGGTGAACAGGAAGCAATGCTCAGCAAAGCGTAGCTCACCTCTCGGAACAGGACATCTGTTTCGGAGGAAGTATCCCGTGCCTGTGTGATCTCCGGCGCGTACGTCTCGCTGATCACCTGGTAAGCCTTGTGCAGGACGGAGATCACATCAGCGGCTGGATCGGTGGTTGGGGGGGAGGAGCTCAGGAGCTGGGGCACGAGCGTGTCGTAGTTGGCAGCGGCGTGCTGGCGGTCGGTAGTCGGCGGCGGCAAGGCATCTGTGGTGATGCAGGGGGCCGCGGGTTCTGAGTGCAAGCCCAACCAGTATTCATTGGCAGGTTGAAGGAAGGGGTTGACGTCTGAAGGGAGCTCGGCCATTCGAAAATGGCACACCTTGTTGAAGCTGATGATCTGGCGGTCGAGGTCGATCACGTAGGTGTGTTCCAGGAACAGATCGCCCCCCGGGCTGACATAACCTGGCATCAACCTGAGGTCGTCGGTCCCAGGAACGGAGGAGAGAAGCCTATTGTCTGCTGCTGCATCGTCATCAAAGAAATGGCCCACACCTCCTGCAACCGCTCTTGCAAGTTCGCAAAATCTCTCCGGATTTCAGCAAGCCATTCCTCGTACTCTGCAGGGTCCAAAGGGATCATTAGGGTAAGCGTGTCACCTAGCCTATCCGAGTCCCTTCAAGACACGAAGCGGTTAGGGTGTGCTAGCTGACGTTCGAGACATGGGGTCGACGTGCCAGTGATTGTAGTACACGTAGTACTTCCCGGCAAATTTCACCGAATACAAGCCTCTGGTGCCCATGGCAAAGCAAAAGTCGGTACAGCGTTTGATGACTACGCGTAAGGTATGCTCTCTACTCGTCTTTGCAACTTTGATGTGCCCGTTGGCAAGATGAATAAAGCAAGATCTGGGGACTGGCGTAGATTGGAAATACTGTGACTTTGGAGTGTTAGCTGGTCAAAGATGGAGGCGAAACGCGGTTTTGCAAAAGCGCGTCGTGGACGTGGATGCGGGGCTGCGGGGCAGTAGACCTTGGCGGGGTTTGGCTGCACAGTTATTCTGAAAACTTCGACAGCCTTGTCACCCACAGCGATGGCCACGCTGGTGAGTTTTGCAGAATGAATGGTTGAAGCAGGCCGAACCCTCTGCTCATTATCAAGGACTGGGCCGCGAGTCGGCCTCTGATGTTCATTGCCCCGTGTCTGGGAGGCATCATATTGACCCAGGCAGTTACGGTCGCGGCATATCGGGTATCTCGTCCCAAGAGGGATGAGTTCGCCGGCGTCGCCCCTTGACCCAAATGGGATACTACGATAGGACTTGGACGAGATCGAGAAGTTCATCACGTTGTGGTCGATCAGGCCGGTGCCTGTGATGAGACTGGGAGTGAAGACGACTGGTCTAGGCAGGCCAGCCCAAAAAAGACGAAGTCCGCAGAGTGGTCAGCCCGCCTGGGAAGAGAAGCGCTCGGCACGTAGCGCCTGCGCTCGCGGACGAAGTGTGATGCGCCGGGCTCGGAAAAACAAACTGCGTCAAACCAATCTGGCTGGGGACAGAATGAAGCCCGCGACTCGGTGGGCATACTACTGTACAGTACTTCGCGGGGAGAACGTGTGTATAAGTAAATGGTGCTACAGCAAGCTTCTTTGTTTGTAGTTAGCGGACCAAACTTGACGCCCAAAGCGGGGAAGTTAGGCAAACAGGGCCCTTCTGGGCCTTCTGATTGGTTAGGATGAGATTCTGGACGACTTAATGTGGGTCTTTTTGGGGAGTGATCTGTAGTGGCGCCCGCAGCACAAGAGCCTTCTGTTCCTCAAGGCATGTGCTTGACGAATTAAACAGTATGCACGCTGCATCTATTACCATCCTCATCTTCGGCTTGAGGCCCGTACTGTCAGTCTTCGGCCTCGTGGACCAGACGGCCGATGTCTACAAGGAAACGCGTCTTCCCCCCTCCCCCGCCCATTTGA
Organism: Pleurostoma richardsiae; assembly: GCA_030052745.1. Taxonomy (NCBI): domain Eukaryota; kingdom Fungi; phylum Ascomycota; class Sordariomycetes; order Calosphaeriales; family Pleurostomataceae; genus Pleurostoma; species Pleurostoma richardsiae. Next base: position 35,051 of record JANBVO010000087.1, read on the forward strand.
GCGCACGAGATATCGACTAGACGTAGTGATGCTCTTGGAAGGTCACGACGGCGAAAAAAAATATGCAAGCCGGCGTTGAACCACGGTTCGACAGTGACAGCTGTGAAGGTCTCTCTTCTGGCAGGTTTGTTTCGATCGAACAGAACGAGCCGACGGCCGCAACTGCGGGACTGTGGGATGACAACCTGTACTTCATCTCCTCTGTGCAACTCGAGCACGGCCTGTCATCCCCACCCCAAACGTCGCTCGACATGTCTGCCGCCGGCTCTCTGCCTTACGCAGAGTGCTTCTCAAGAAGGCAGGGCATGTACGACAGTGAGACGACGAAACTGTCGACAGCAGCGCCCTGCGTCGCGAACGGCGCGCATTTGAGTTTGGCAGCCCAGTCCTGGCCATCCGTGGGCGCGAATGGCGAACAGCAGGACGTCGCGACACCAATGCCGTACCTGATCGACGGCAAGATGTCGTGCCCGATACATCTCGGGTTTTTCTCGCAGGAAGCACGCCAAGCCGCTCCAGATTGCGATGGGCAACAGTCAACTGTCAAATCAACAGCGACTCGAGCGTCAAGGTCCGGTTATGCTACCCTCATCTACCAACAGGATCGGGGCATTTATCTTGCCCCGGATCACGATCCGCAAGATCCGTCGCCGGGCGAGACTTGGCAGCTAGGACCCAGCGGAAGAAGTTCAGAGGACAGCAAGAGGCCAGGGCATGCTCGGAAAAGGCCGCCTCAGATGCACGCCGACACTAGAAAGCTTCGACGACTATCGATCGAAGCATCTCTGACCGGTATCCCACATACCATGGCCTCTCAACCGGCCCAGTGCATCACGCCGCTCTCGTCCCCGTGTTGGGAATCCGTCGACCCCTATCTGCGGTCCAATCGAGACGAACTCCTAGATGGTGGATCCCTCGCAGGAGCTCCATGCTCACCGCGTCCTATTTCACAACGGAGCGACACGTCTACCAGCTTTCGTTCTCCATCAAGTTCCACGATGACTGCCCCACGGCTCAGCAGTTCACCTTCCGCGTCATATCGCCAGGTGAGGCTGGGTTCGTCTCAGCGATTGAGCAACCGCGTCGCTGCCACCAAGTACCGTGCCAAGACGAAAGCGGCTATCAGCCGTTTGGAGGCGGACTCTAAGTTGATCTCAGAGCAGCATAAAGTTCTCTCCCACAGGGTAGCAATGCTAAGAGACGAGGTGCTAGCCCTCAAAACAGAACTTTTGAAACACAGCCGATGCGACTGCACATCGATCCAGCAGTACCTCAGTAACGCTGCTGCACGGATCGGACATGATGCTAAGGATCCCTCTGGCGAGGCAGGGACACAGGAGATGCACGAAGTACTTCACCGCTGTTGCCATCCTCGGAGCGATTGAGGACGACGAGCCACCATCCAGCGCCTCCAGCATCCCGAAACTGCAGTCAAGGCCGCCGACGCTCATACCCGTCGGCAAGGCCTCGTCGTAGAGAGGAGGGAGGAAATCTTGATCAATACTGTACGTCGGCATGGGCCGCATGATCATCGTCACTGTCGCAGCTTGACGCCGTGGACTGTTTGTACGTGGTGTTTGAAATGGTCCAGGTTTTCCAAGAAATCCCCCAGAAGTTTGCAATCAGGATGGTGGCAGACAAACCTTCCTCCGACCGGCCCGCGTCGCAGGTGCACGTTCTCGACGTGGTCCATCATGTGGGAGACACGGCTGAAAGTGCGTGTGCGATCCGTATACGACAGCGTCTCATCTCCCACGCAGTAAATGCACTGCGTCCTCTCCAGTACTACTGGGATCTCCTCGTATTTCATCGCTGGCGGAACGTTTGACGGCCTGCCGCCAGGACGCGGTCCGCACAGCGGCGATGGGCGTGGCGCCCGTATCTCCCGCCGGGATGCGAGTGCGACCATGAGATTGATGGCCGTTATCTTGCGCTCCGTCAGACGCTTCCAGTCGAGGTCCATGTTGAAGTCGCACAGGATCGCCTGCAGCTGGTTCCGCTCTTCCAGCTGGTGTTGGACAACTGGCTCCGTCTCGTCGGCTGCCGCCGTCCCGCTCAGCTGCCGCTCTAGTTCTTCATTGTGGATCCGACGTCGCAAGGCATCTTGATACACTCTCGTCATGTCGTCTCGAAAATTCTTCTCGGCGTTCTTGAGATCTCTCTGGAGCTGGCGATACTCGTCGCGGATGGTCTGCGGGGCCCGTTTGATGAACCTATATTCCCGTCGAATGCTGTGAAACATCTGCTTAACTCGCCTTGAAAGAGCAACGATGTCCGGGTCGGGATCAATCTTGTCGAGCTCGGCCCGGGGAATCTCCGTGGGGACCTCTGGGTTGCATCTGATGCTCATGTGGATGAAGGCCCGCGTGAGGCCATCAGCCGACGGATCTCTCTCCAGGAACGCATCCTGCACGTTGAATCCGACTCGGTGGTTGAGGTAGGCGTTCGCCAGGCATCCAGTCATAGGGTCGTGCCGCATGACCTGGTCGACGACCATATCCGGCGCCCGCCCGAGGATCGCGTTCGCGTTGCCGCGACGCATGCAATACGACGTCCACTTCTCCTCGGACCCGAGGCCTTGACCAATACGGTCAAGGTACAATGCGTATGTGGAATACCTCATCGGGTCTGATTTCGACTTCTCCCATCCTCCCGTCGCGGTCCGCACCGACTTGCGGAAGAGGGGCTGCTTCATCACGCCGGACTTCCAGTTCACCTTCGTCGCACGCTTCCCGAGCCGCGTCGAGAAGAAGGGTTCGGCGGTGGTATAGCCGCCAACTTCGACAGCGTCGTCGAGGATCGCGCGGGCCAGGATGTGGCTGATGGGACACAGGATCGCAAGAGGATGCTCGCGAAACAAGAAGACGGTCCTGGAGAGGAGTCAACGCATGAACCAAGCCAGATGGAGTCACCAGGTGGATCAGTACGGTTTTGGCTTGTTGTCCGACCCTTTGTGGTATCGAAAGTAGACCTCCATCGCGAGGACATCTCTGCCGCCCTGATTAGGGTCCTTGACCATCCAGAGGGTGATATCCTCATAGCAGAGTGCCTTGTGTTCCCGGGTCGGGTTGCCGAGCTCGTCCGACCCGGGGCCATGAGAGGTTCGAGAGCACCCGGCGGCTTCGCCATGACTGCCGTCATCGGCAACTTCCTCGTCATCCAGTTCAGTGTCGCACGTCATGTCGCTATCGTATCCGTCATCGTCAAAGGTCGATGTCCTGTCTTCTTCATCTTCGTCGTTCTCATCCTCGTCCTCGTTCTCGGCGTCCTCGTCGCTGCAGCTGTCCACCTGCATGACGTCGTGCATAGCGTCGTGCATGAAATCATCGTCCGAACCGGCACGACTGACGCCTTGAGGACCACGGGTGCTGGGTCTATAATCGATCCCATCGTCCGGCTCGTCCTTCAAGGGATCCCCACCGCCCCTGCTCTTGGTTCCGTCAACAAGCTCGGCAGGCCGGCAGGCCGTATACGCCTGGAAGAGCATGATCGTCGGCAGGTCGAGCCGATCGGCCTCGGTAGGAAACACCGACCTGTCGCGGGACCAGTGGTGGGTGAGCCCCATGAGGAGGTCATCCACGCCCAGCACCGGCTTCGCTTTGGGAAGCATGTCCAGGTGAAACTCTTCCGTCAAGTCCCTCCGGATGTACTTCGACGTGGTCAGCGTCTTCCGCGGCAGGCTATCACGCTCTCGCGAGGCACGTGGCCATACCTTGACGACTTCCTCGCAGTCATTCCCATTGATGACTCTGCCCTTGTTGGATCGCCGGTACAATAGCTTGAAATCCCGCCAATACTGGTTGATGCTCTTCTGCTTCGACCTCCTGCCCCTCACGAGCCTCGGCTGCACATATGTCTTGCATATCCAGTGCAGGAAGGTCATGATCAGCCCCTTGTCGCAGTTCTTCGCCTTGATGGCATTCTTCCAAGGCCCATGTTCGTTTTCACGGCAGAACCTGGGTCGTCAGCGTGACTTGAACAAGTGTTCCTCGAGGACCTTCTCCCTCCACCACCAGCTCCTTACCCGATGAACCTCTTCTTGATGTAGTATATGTTGCACTTCGTCGTGTCAGCATCCAGCGGGCGGATGAACTCCGTCTTGTTCAGCTTCTTTCGCATTCGCTGGTAACCCTGTGCGCCGCACATGTTCGGCTGCTGTTCTTTATGGACAGCGGCCATACGGTGGCGGCGCTTTGCCGCTCTCTGGAGGGCACCGAGGACATCTGGGTGAAGATCTCGACTGGTTGTGTCTGGCGCCATGGCTGTGGTGTAGTGATGGGCTCTCGATCAGGTTTGATAGGAGCAAGGCAGAGAGAAGAAAGAGAGGAGGAGAGGGAGAGGGAGAAGGAGAAGGGGGACGAGAAAGGGGACGAGAAGGAGGAGGGGGAGGAGGAGGGGAGCGAGAGGATGGCATGTAGGTAATGGGGTAGAGGACAAAGTCCATTGTACAGCAGATAGCAGGTACAGATTCGTTCGAGAGCCTCTGGTGATTGACATGCCTTGGGAGCTGCCGAAGGGCATCCCCATCACTGGCCCTCCCCTTTTCTCCGAGGCCGCTTGGCCCCTGGAGCGGCTTGCTCTGAAGGCGAGCCATTTGAGGAAGCACTGGAGATGGTGATGGACCTGGCCATGCCTCGTACTTTTCTCGTTACACTCACCCCCTCCCTTCCCCCCCTCTGTCTGTCCCGGCTGGCATGTGGGAGGGAGGAGGAGTTGTTGTACGGGGGAGGGAGAGGGAGGCTCGCGGTCGAAGCCGCCTAAAGCGGCGTCAGGTGCCACCAGATCCAGTGGGCAAGACCGCGACACTTGGCTTTATTATATAATAAATATTCTTCTTTTTTTTCAGAAGAAGATATAAATAATTCATCGTCTGAAGAATTGTTTTGTAAAGGAGGTGAAGGTGTAGCGTTATATATATCTTCGTTAATTTCATCAAATGAAATATTAGGATCAGTATTAATTATTAATCCTTCTTTTTCTTTTTTAATACTATATAATGTTAATATATGAAATATAAATATAATAAAATAAGTTAATAACTTACTTATAATACTCATCTATGAGTAAATTTAAAACGTCGATATGAATATCTTGATAGTGATTTAACAAGCCGGTTTTAAATAGCCTTGTTTTAAATAGCCTTGTTTTAAATAGCCTTGTTTTGAAACGCGGATCCAATATAAGGCTTATTATATAAGGTTTATAAGAAGATATTTCTTCTTTAGTAAGTTTTTGAGGGAAATATTTAGTTAATTTAACAAGGCTTTTATCAATAGCACTTATTAAATTAGTAAGAACTTGAGCCTATTTATATAAATTAATATATATATATATATATATATATATATATAAGAAAGTAATTAAAAAATACCTACAATTGATTTATCTTTTGTTTTTTCTTTAAAGCTTTGTTTAAGTATATTAAGCTTTTTATAAATAGTATATATTGAAATTAAGGCGTTAGGTAGAGTAATATAAAGTTGACCTTGAAGTAAAACCGATGGTTTTATAAAAACTTCAAGTATTTGTATAAGATGGTTAATTATAAACCAATCGATAGGCTTAAAATAAAGTTCTTTGAATTCGTTATTTGTTGTATTTGAGTTGATATATTCTAAGGCTTGTTTAGCCTCTTTAATTGCTTTAAGCATTTTATAAGTCGAATTCCATCGCGTAACGTTATCTATAGTCAGGGTTGGGAATTAGTTACTACAATGTAGTTAATGTGATAACTTTAACTAACTACAATAGAATTATTTATTAACTAACTAACTACAGTAAAGATATATATTAACTTTAACTAACTACAAACTAACTATAAACTAACTACATTAACTATATTAACTACAAATAAATCAAATGATAATTTATAATTTTATAAAATTCTATAGAATTCTATGAAATTCTATGAAATTCTATGAAATTCTATGAAATTCTATGAAATTCTATGAAATTCTATGAAATTCTATGAAATTCTATG
>JANBVO010000088.1:0-44834 GCA_030052745.1 Pleurostoma richardsiae
TCTCCGATCTCCTTGAAGCGGTCGGCCCACTTGGCGATCTTGGCCAAGACGTCCCGGACGCTGACCGTCGCGCCGTTCTTCCGCCGGAGCCGCCATGCTCTGGCGGCGCATTGATTTCGGGCTTCGACGGTGATCCGTAGAACCTCCGAGGCAACTTCTCGCTTTTCGACGTGATCGAAGTCGATATCGGACCGCAGGTCTTGGTCGAGATGGGCTACGGCGGCCGCCCAGAGATCGTCACTGTACGGCGAGATTAATAGCAGAGCGCATGGCGAAGAGAATCACCTACACGCTGGGTCTTAGAGGTGCGACATCCATGCTAGACTTGGTTGAGAGGAGAGTGAGGCATGATCAAGTGTGCTGAGGGACGTGAGGCTCAGTCAAGTTAGGAGGCTTTTGACGACGGGCGGAGAATGCCTAACGAAGTGCCTTACGCCAACCAATCCATGCCCAGCCACGTTTAGCCTGATTCGTGGACATAACGCCGTACGTCTGCCTTTTGTTTACTTTAATACGGAATTCTTAGCAACGCCGTCGCATTGGAAGAGTGAGGATCATCATGTTAGCCATCGTCGTCGTCAGTCTGCAGAGAATGTGGCCGTATAGGCGCTTGATTGCTCGCAGAGGCAATCAGCACGGGCCAGCGACAGCAGCAATAGAGCGCGCCACGGGAGCTACGCGAAAGAGCATTTCCCTTGCTTGTTGTGGTTTGTGCTTGCACCTTGCAGGGCCGTCCGCTCCTCGACCGCTAAGACGTTGAATTTACTCCAGGTTTTCGATGAGCCTAGTCACCTGTATCTCCGAAATTTAATACCGTCCCTTAAACCTTTTTATTAAATGCTTCTCAGTCGCTATTGCTCTGAGAGACCGTGAAGTGGTACCAGCAGGCAGGATTGGACAGACAGACATACAGAATTTATTCCGCCCGGAGGCGCTAAGCCTAGAGGTCACTAGTGTACATTTATTGCGTAATACAGTTCTTCCGGTTCCGCTTTTATCTCCTTCAAGCCCCTGTGTTACACGTCGGTTTATCCCTTCATACAGGCATTCAGCATCTGTCCCTCTTAGAAGTCGTCTTCTAAGTGTTCGGTGTCCTATGGCTGGCGACCAAAGCTAGGTCTGGTGCTAGAACAGTTGTTTGCGATGTGGTGGATCGTTTTGGTAGTGCCCCCTACTGGGCTTGGCTTCGGCGTCCATCTTCTCTGTCGAGTCTTCCCGTGGCGATGGCATACTTTATCGTTGCTCGGACTGCAGGATTGGACGCACGTGATGCTTGGCAGCCTGCTTCGGCATATAAGTTAATCCGTGGAGATCATCTGCCTGCAATCAGAGTTCAGTGGCCGGGCTCTCGCTCCTTGATCTCTGGTAGACAACCTCCAGTCCCTATCTCACCAATTCTGAATGTCTTCCCTTTCGCCCTACTGCCTTCAAGGAATCGCCTGGGGAAAAGTTCGACATTCTCCCTTTAATGTTTCAGGTATTCACTCCTAAATCTCGCGGCACTACTAACCTATCTTAGAAAACTCTATAGCGGCCATCGACGTCACGGTAACAACAATACATCAATTATCATAGGCCAATCTCCCGGCAATAAGCACGATGATTCATTCTTCTTCATCAACCAGATTCCTCCAGTAGCGACTGGTGTTCTTCGCCAAGCGTGCTCATAGTCTATCGAATCACGATCTACAGAGGGAACAGATTTGCCCAGCTCCGCACCTAGAACATGGTCGACGTGAACACGATCGGTACGCTGGATAGGTGATCAAACCTCACGATTTCGCTACGCACCGACCGAGACGTATTCGACCTAGCGAAAGAGCCGACCATAAGATAATAGTCGTGCAGTACATACTCCTCCATTCACGCCCGACTCTCAAACGGCAATCACCTCCGCCACAACTAAGGCGGGGTTCTCCGATTGCGTCTCAAAACCATCTCTACGCATCCGTGACTAACCCAGCAAGTGACTATCCAGCCATACGGCCTATCACGGAGCCGGCAAACGCAATCGCGGCAACTCCGATGGGACCGCATAATAACGTCGCGGCGATAGAGGTTCCAAATATCCATCCCAACATGTCCCCACTTTGACCCATCGTCTCCTTGAACAATCCCTTACCAGACTCGGCTCCATTAATATCCTCCTTGTAGTATCTTATCAACAGCTTGCTATCGTTGAACACCATCGTTCCGAAGCTCGAAATGCCATGGGCACGTAGAATCTTGGAAACATGGCCGATCGTGGCAGCACCTTGGACTGACTTGTTTAAGGAGACACTAGCGACTCTGTCGACGAGAAGCTTGCCAGTCGGAGTCGTGTAAAGACTGCCTACCCCTTTCTGGACAAAAGTTGTTGCCTGTCGTGCATATTTTCCCTTGAGAATTTCGTCCAGAACAGCCTCCTGTATGAGGGTAGCAACATTGACATCTGTTGGAGGCTTGTTCTTGTCGAGCATTTGCTGAAAGTCACGAGGGCCATCCTCGAAATAGCTGTACCCTCTGGGCGTCGAGTTCGGTGCCAAGTCCATCGTTGGCGGGACCTGCGAATAGACATTTAGCAGTTTGAGTGACATCGTTTCAGTCCATCCTTTCTTAACTTACTGCTGATTATGCTCTAGATCGAATAATGCGTCGGAAGCTGAGGTTTAGTGCTATTGTGAAGACAGCTATTCATGGTGTTGGGCAAGTAGCTCTGTTGGGCTTCTTTGGCCTTACTCCCATAGTCGTAATTTCTGAGCTAGATTAATCAATACCTGCTCCAAAGGCGGTGAGCTATTACTTAGCTGGATAACCATGGTTATTGAGCTCCATTAGCCTTCAGTAAGAAAGGCAGTGGGCTAACTCAGCCTCCTTACTATGGTAACTGAGCCGGATCGATCAGTACTTCTACCCTCGACAAAAGCCACTTTATTCTGAAACTTGTTTGTCTACAATCCTCATTTGCACATTAACCATTTAACTGACCCTGCTTCGTCTCGAACATTGCTAAATTCTCGTTCACCCGTATAGCATTCCTGATGCAAAGTAGGAGTTAGGACTCCCCGAGTCTATGCAGTAGAACTTTGAAGATACAGATCTGTGCCTTTCTGAATTAATCCCTCGTAATTTTCTTATCCCGTCCTACAATTCATCCTCTCGGGATCTCTTCCTGTCCATGAACATGACAGATCTTGGGGCTGGATGTCTGCCACAGAAAGACAGTTGCCTTCAAGAGAGCCTTCAACCGTGTCCATATATGTTTTTTTCTCATACACCTCAGAATAAATGACACCGTCTACAGTATAAGCTCATAGCATTTAGACTCTCCTTTCAGAGTGTAGTGCCGCCCCATGTACTGCTCCAGATGGATGTTACCGCTGCATAACCTGAGGCCACCGGCGGGACTGTGAGCTGTATCACAAAGTCCCATTACTGCTCCTCCAGCCAGACCCCTTGGCTCCATGTCAGCGTCCACGGCATAGTCGCAGGCAAAACAGCCCGATACGGTGAAAATAGCTTGCCCCATATGATACGACCGCTGGCTTTCGTACATCCCAGCAAGAAGTCAAACGAATCGTAGGGTGACAAAAAGGAAGGGAGACATAGGGTCACCAGAGGGTCTGCCGAAAGCATCAAAGCCGACTGCCACGGGAGGTCCATAGACTGCAGATATTTCTGAAAAGCCAAGACGCGTCGAGCTTATTTACGACGTCCATATCTCTATCGATACCTTTCGAAGTCATCGCCTTGTTGATTGCTCGTCTGCTTAACATGGTAGGGAGCTGCAGGCGGCGGTTGTTCCGGGACTGTCGGCGAGATGATGGAATGGTGAAGCGACCGCGTCGGGCGAAAAGATGCGTTTGACTAGGCTGACGACGGATGTGTGCGGCAGGTATGTGACTCAGTTCGGAGGATGTGCAGAGCAAATGGGTAGAATGTAGACCTCCTGTAGGTCCAGATGTGCCGATGCCTATGCCTCCTTGGTACTCTCCCGAGGCAAAGGACATAACCAGGCCAACAGGTCCCAGGGCGGCGGCTGGCTCCGGCACAGACATGGCGTGATACGAAAGGCGTATGTGAGTCAAGAGACAACTAGTCGTGTGACAGGCAATCGTAGAGTAAGCGGAGAAATAGAAATAAAAAGAGCACTGATGAGGTGTATCTATGAAAGGGATGGTTAAAGTCGGACGGAAGAGGACGGAACGAATGCTCGCGTGTTGTTGGAGAAGTGAGTTGGGAAAAGGAAGAAGATCAAGGGAACGACACTAGAAAATCACGGGGGAACCGAGGAATTTATCAATTCAAGCTCGAACATTTCACGATCCCGGTTTTGGGAAACCGGGAAACGGGAAACGGGTTGTTGGCGATGTGCATCTGCCCCACATCCGGGAGCCGGGTCGGCGCTCCACCCGGAGACGGGATCGGAGGCGCCGGGCATTGCAACGGCGTTGTGGTACTTCAGATCGCTGTTGACGCTGCCGAGCTTTTAGTGGGGGTCGGGACACCGAGCTGGGTGGGTCCGACGAGGGGCACTGTCTGATTGGTAGCCAGATTTACCAAGGATAAAAAGGATATCCCTCGATTTCGGCCCAGTCTCGTACCGCAAACAGCTCTTGCGAGAGAGGGCAGATGTCACTAGCAAGTCTTCCAGGGAAGCTTCCGCGTGTGTAGGATAGGACTGAAGTGAAATTGTAGTACGTTAATGACGGTCTGCAGCCAGCTGCTCAGAAATAGGAGCACCACTTGACTTAGGTGCGCGGGGTCGGTGAGCATGGTCACTGTGTCCAGACCAGTCACAGAGGCTCAAATGCAGGACTGGCGGCTAGTCAAACACAGGCGGATGCATGTGCTGCTATTCTGGTCTACAGAACTGGAAGCCGGCGCTTATGGACATGCACTGCTGCTCCGTGAGCCGACTAATTTGTCAGAGGGGCCTGGCAGCGCCGTAGTGCGATTCCGTAGGACGATCTGTCGCGTGCCTTTGACCACTGATTCCCTCTCAAGATCCCAAGTCTAAAAACGTACTAGAATCGAGGCCGGCCGTCAATCTGGCCCATGCAGCCCGTCGTCTACATTTCGAATCCGATTGGCCCTTTCGGCTGACTTAGGGTCGCAAATGACACTGTTGCTTGTACTGTACGGACTCAAGAGCGCCCAGCACAATTAGGGCAGATTGCTAACCCATTTGGCGGGTTACTGCGTGTACACACCGTGCGACTTCGACTGACAAAGTCTCTGCCCCTCCAAATCATTCGGCCCTGGTCTCATCCAGTCTCGCTATACAAGAACCAGAGCAGCTTTTAGCCCTAGCAGTACTTTTCCGGTACTGTCTTGGTACATGAAACTTGGCGACTGTACACTGAGAGCCAATTATGGCTGATAGAGTATGACTCGAACGGGAGGATTTACAATGACACCTTGTCATCCAAAAGTCCTAGTTCTCAACTGGCGGTCTCTTTGCTGTCTACTGCATGTAGACCTGGAAAACACCGGTCATCACTGCTTGTCCACATCCTGGCTGTGATACGTATCCCCGCTTTGGCAACACATCAGCCGATGGCATGTGCACTGTATTTGACTTTTCAGCCCCCCAACTTCCTGACACGTTTGACAGCCCCGTGCACCTCCTTCTTATGGCGAATCACACTGTCCCCGCGCGCGAGGACCGCGGAGCACTCATCGCACTGGGCACCCATGTGGGGGTACCTGGTGCTCTCCGCCCATGCTTTGTGGTAGTACCAAACGTGACGGCTCTTTTCCTTCCCATTCCGAGCGTCAGCCCAACTGCAGTCCTCTTTGGGACAGCGCCGGTGAGTGACGGCATGTTTCCTGGGACAATAGTTAAGCAACACGGGTCGCTGGGTGGGCGAGAAAAGTAGCTCACTTCATCTCATTGGTGTCGGGTTCTTGATGTTCACAGCCCTTCCACGTGCACCGTACGCGGGCTCTAGATCTCCTTCCGACCAAGAGAGGTCCTGCGGGGATGGGGAAACCCGCATCTACCGCTCTTCCACACTCGACACGATCACATGCCGTTCGGTCCACGGTCTCGACGGCATCGATTATGCCTGAGAAAGGCGGCAAGAACATGTCAGCACCTCAAGGTTGCTGCATGGGCGCGTCGTAGGCCGAAATGTCGCTTGAGACGTAGCGTTGGGTCAGCAGTGCTGGATCGATCGTTGCGTCAACCCCCCAGCCGCCAGCAAGTGCATCCATCGACGAAGTCGGATTGGACATGGTAAGGTCTGAATTAGAGGCGATCCATTCTTCAGAGGAACTAATCTCGGCAAGGGTTAGATTAGCCTCATCATCGTAAGCAAAAGCCCGACTTGGAGAATACGCCATAGCCAAACGGGGGGTGGGCAGCTGGAGGTTCTCACAAGTCTTGAAGGAGGATTGCTGCGGATGAGAATGAAAAACGAAGGACCAAGAGGGAAGACCAGACCTCAAATACATCGTGAGGCGGCGTTACGGAGAGGGGTCCTAGCTGGAGAAAGATCCTCGGGGCGCTGTTAGAGCTTGGTAATGCATCATTGGTCACATAGTGTATGCGATACGTGGCAGAAGCATGCGTCTTTGCATCACGATATGGCCTAATCAGATGTGTGTGGCCACCCGACGCGATACGGAATTAAGAGCTCATCGTCTCCCCCTCCCTTAGCGCTCATTTTAATGCGAAAGGAATCCCCTCGGTCACACTAGGCCGGATATGTCGGCAAAATTGACTCTGCCCATCATCTCAGAATGGCCGCAGCCGCAAAGGAGGCAGCACTGACTTAGATTCGCGGAGCGGACCTCAAACACTTCGTGGTGCAGTCAGTACTGCTAAGCTTGATCGACCCTGTTCGAGGGGAACCGACGAGAACCTCACTAGACGACAACCCCGATGGCGACATTTCTGGCGGGCAGCAGCTCAAGCAAAAGTTCCTCGACTCATTCGCTCTCATCTGTTCAACGTCGAGTGAGGGCGCGAAAACAGCCTCGGCTGTCTGCTTGGAGCAACATGCCCCAGCTGGCGCCATACTGCGCGTGGCCCGCAACTGCGGCTTGACGTCGCAGGACCTGGCCGGCCTTGAAAAGGTGTTGCAAATACTTCGAGTGGTTGCCAGAAAGGGTACGTACTTTATTCGAAATCCTCTGAAGGTTGCTAACGCAGCTTGCGATGCAGAAAAGTCATCGACGCAAGCCGAGCCCGAGATTCTCCGCATGGTTGTCGAATTGGACAGAGGCCGGATCTTATCACTTTCCAAGAAGGTTGAGAAGCGCGGGATTCGAAACTTTCTACAGCAGGCGCACTCTATGCTTCTTGCCGGTCAGGTGAAACCAGAGACGTGGGCAAAGCCCGGGCTCAGACTTTGGCTGGAGAGTTGCCCTTTCACGGCCGCATCTCTCCAGACTTGGAGTCCCGCAACTATGGCCATGCTCATCGACTGGGCGTCGCAGGCCAGATGGCTCTATTCTGAGCAGTTGCAAATGCTGCTCAGACTTGATAGTACGCAAAAGCCGCCCTGGCTGGACGGTCTGCACAAAATCGCTCGCTATCACAACGCCGTCAAGTCCATGATAAAGCTTGCAGCAAAGCAGCCCGAAATCTTAGCGAGTGCTCGCATTAAAGAGGTCAAGGCTCCCAATCCACGTCCATTCTCTCTCTCCAACGAGAAAGCTCCCCTTCTAGCAGCTGTCAAGTACCTTGTCAGAGAAGATTCAGGGCGGGCAATGGAGCAGCTGGAGGGACACTTGGACACGCAAGATGTTGAAGCGCAGCTGCGTAGGGCATCCCGCTTGAAACTGACGCTCCATGCTGAAATGCAAATCGTCGTTTTTTACGAAGGTAATCCCAGGCTGGTTCCCCGGATGCCGTTCATCGGGACGAGCAAGAAGGCCTGCTTTCTCTGCCACGAATATCTGCTCCAGCATCCACTCAGACTCCAGGTTTCGGCTTGTCACCAGAAGATTTACCCGTCATGGATGCCACCACCGTACTACCCAATTCCTGGACGGTTCAAAAGCACACCATTTGTGAAGCTCAGTAAAAACATTGAGAAATTGACAAAGCGGGAGCTCAAGACAGCGCTGACTGCTCCCCGGCGGCCGAGGAATCAAGATTCCACTGCCGGGCCCTCCTTGACGATAACGGCAACAGTATCTGTCGCGGAGAGCGCGGGAGCGTACGAGCAGGACCGGGATAGAATAGAATAAGCCATAGGAGTAACAAAGGGAACGTAACGAGCGTATGTTCAGAGCTTCACGACAGCCGGCGAAAGTATAGTTCACCTTCAAAGATGGCAGCCTGTCAGGGAATTTGGAGTGAAACGCGAGTGCAGAGCTTTGACGAGCAGGGTTGCAGTACGCAGAAAGTCGTTTTCGATCGTGATCTGTTGATTCAGAGTATCCGGCATGGCGATAGAGTGCAATACAATGTCACGAGTACACCAAACACGCCCATACAGGTCTTTTCAAGTTCATGTTGCATCTTCGCCCCTCTCGCCCCCAACAAACCACGGCAAGATTGGGACCGGGTTTCCCGGATGGCCTGTCGAGGACCCGAGTCGACACACCAACAGCCAGCTGATGGGCAGCAGCATTACCAAATCTCCTCCGCCACCTGGCAGATCTAGACCTCATTGGTGTAGTTGGTCATCTCTGGGTCGACAGAAGTGCAAAGACGCTGCAATGCCTCGGTGCCCAACCCTGCGGGTGGCCTTCCACATCATGTCGTCATGGCGGGTGCCTCCCAGGCGAGGTTAGGAATTCGAAGCTCGATCCCCTTTCCCCCATCTCTGAGATTATTAGAACCGTATCGATGTCAGTCGCCCGGCGAACCGCTTCTCGTCTTAGTTACCACCGCGTAGTAGCAATGGAGATAACCTTGACGGACACAAACATTACAGTGGGAGACCACCGGGACCTCCTCGACATCATCGACAGCCTCCGTTCGCAGGGAGTCAGCCACTATGTTGACTTACCCGAAATCATCGTCTGCGGAGACCAGTCTGCCGGAAAGAGCTCAGTCCTCGAGGCCATCTCCGGCATGTCGTTCCCTACCAAGGACGGCCTCTGCACCCGTTTTGCCACTGAGCTGGTCCTTCGCCGGAGCCGCGAGGTGAACACCAAGGCGTCCATCACTCCAGGCGAGAGTCGTTTTGGAGAGGACAAAGAACGCCTCGAAAGCTGGCAACCAAAAGCGAGCATTGACAAGGCGGGCCTGGGTACCGTGACGGACGAGGCGAAGCGCGCCATGGCTCATCCGCCCGCTACGGGAGAGTTCTACGAGGACATCCTCCGCATTGAGCTCACCGGGCCGGAACAGCCACACCTCACCATGGTGGACCTCCCAGGCCTCTTCAGGAGGGGGAACAAGGAACAGTCAGACGCCGACGTCAGCATTGTCCGCGGCATGGTGGAGAGGTACATGGCGCGACCACGGAGCATCATCCTCACCGTAGTGTCCGCCAAGTACGAGTATGTCCTGCAGGAAGTCATCCTGATGGCCAAACGCGCCGATCCAGAAGGGCTACGTACCATGGGCCTCATCACAAAGCCCGACACCTTGGACGTCGGCTCCGAATCGGTGAGTTACTTCGTTCGTCTGGCTCAGAATCTTGAGGCAGAGCTTCGTCTCGGCTGGCACGTCCTGAAAAACCGAAAGTTCGAGGAACGCGATGTTAGCTCGGCTCAACGCGATGCTATTGAGGCCGAGTTCTTCTCCCAGGGCTTGTGGGATTCCATCGACTCCTCGCACTGCGGAGTGACGGCCTTGAAGGTCAGGCTCAGCGCGGTTCTGAGGGATCAGATCCTTGCCCAGCTCCCAAGCCTTGTACAGGATGTGGAAGACGGCATTCACGACTGCGCTGGTAGGCTGAATCGACTCGGCCCGGTACGAGGAACCCCGCAGCAGCAGTTGAGCTACCTTCTGCGAGTGAGTGAGGAGTACACGTCCCTGATGACGCAGGCGGTTGAGGGCACATATACCGACCGTTTCTTCGGCAATCGGAAGAAGATCGACAAGTTCAATACAAGGTTGAGGGCTGTGGTGCAGAGCCGACTCCGTGAATTTGCAGAAGAGATGCGCCTGAGCGGCCAAAGTCAGTACATCGTCGATTCGGAGAGTGAGAGAGAGGGCGGCCGCGAGGTCAGGGACTTGCCTCGCATCTCTCTGAATATGTCGAGGATGTTGCGAATCGCCTCAAGTTCAGCAAGGGTCGCGAGCTCCCGGGTCTCTTCAATCCGCTCGTTGTTAGCGACCTCTTCGTCGAGCAATGCGAGCCTTGGGGAAGAATCGCGAGGATCCTCACAGAGGATGTCCTGGAAGCTGCGCACCTGACGACTCAACTGATAGTCGAGCATATTACCGCCAGCGACGTTGCCGAAGGGGTGCTCAAACTCGTTCGCCAGGGAATTGAGGGGCTGAAGGTTGAATTGGACGTTACAGTCGACGCGCTGCTTGCATCGGCCGCGCAGCATCCCATCACGTACAATCCCCAGCTCACCGAAAACGTTCAGCGGATCCAGCAGGCCCGGCACAAACATGCTATTACGAAGCTGGTCGGCAAGGCGTTCGGACCGCATCGTTTTGACAACCCGGACAGCAAGATCAGCCTGAATCCGATCGAACTCGTGGAACTCGTGGGAGAGGGGTTCGAGCGCGACATGGAGCGGTTCGGAAGCGCGTTGGCGGTCGATTACATGGAGGCTTACTATAAGGCAAGATATTTCCTTCAATTAAATGCCATTTGGGTGGTACTGGCAGGTTGACTCCCCTTCCAGGTTGCGGTCAACAGGTTCATCGATGACGTGAGCATCCTGGCGATTGAAGACTGTCTTATTAGCAAGCTCTCGACGCTTTTCAGATCAAGAAATGTTCTGGACATGAGTGACCAAGACATATCCCGCCTCGCAGAGGAGACCCCAGAATCTTTCCTCGAGAGGAAACGTCTCGAAACGAAACGCGGGATCCTCGAGACAGGACTCCAGAGCCTGAAGAGACTACACAAGCGCAGCAATATCGTCAACCCCCTCAAACAGGATCAGGTGGCATCGGAAGATTCCGAGAAAGCATCTATAGCCACTAATAGCGTCGAGGCAACTCCCCGGGCGACCATTCCTGACGAACTCTCTCATTCTCCGGACAGGGTTGCAATACTACGACCAGTTGATGATTGGCCACCTCAATCTGGCTCATGGCGATATGGATGACGGCTGGGCTTCTCGTATAACCAAGATAGACAAGAAGGTTTCGAGGCAGCGCATGGTTGAGAAGCCCCTCGTTGACTGAAAATGAGGGTATGAGCGTCAGTGAAATTGAATCATTGGATGGTACTGTACTTGATTAGCTGCTTAAGAGTCACGTAGTTTGCTGGCGTTTGTAAATGTAAAGGCATTGCCTGGTCAATGGCTCTAGCCTGACCGAAGCGTCATCACTGACATGCCGTGGTTCAATGTCGCCACCTTAGACGGCGACGCTCTACAGCGGATGCGATCAAGATGCGGGGCTATTACGGGGCTAGTCGTGGTGGGACGTAACCAGTCCTCCTGCCTCAGTCAGCAGTCAGCCGCACTCGGCCGGTGTCGCGCCTTGCTCCGGCTGCCGCGACGTCCTGGCTTGTATGAGCGGCGAGGCTTGTTGCAGGCCACCGATGTCATTGTCAACTGGCTTTGACTTTACTGACCAGTAAGTTGTTTCTCCTAGTTCGGCGTTGGGTTCACGTTATCGGCGCTGACAAGCTGTATTATTCCCTGTTCTTCGGCTACTGTACTGTACATCCGTGGCCGTACAGGGGAGACAGAGCACAGCCCGGCCTGGAGGGATCTAGTGCTGAAGGGGAATGATATGGCACGGAGTTCTAGAGTGGTCGCAGAATAAACTTCAGTTTTAGAGAAAGAGGAGGGACCCGGGTAACATTTCTGAAGGGTTCCGGTGCTGGAGAGGGCTCATCCCTCCAATCGCATCCTGGAAATGTCTCCAGAACTGGGCCAACCTTCCAGCACCGGAATTCCCCTAGAGCTGGATCTCGTGCGAGCACCCCTCCAGCGCTGGAAATCCCTCCAGAACTAGAAGCCCTTCCAGAGCCGGATCTTTAGCGAGCACCCATGGCGTTGATCTGGTTATCCACGTTTGACCGAAGCTCCTCTAGCTGCGCGGCGCGCAAGTTATCGTTGAGCACTCCCGCGAGCCTTACAGCAGACTGAAGAAGCTGACTGATGCCCCTGGACGTCGTAGGCAGCCGATGGACGGCCGTATGTCGAAGCCTCGAGACTGTCACGAGCAACTCGGCCAGCTCCTCGGCACCTAGATCCGCGACGAGATGATGCTTGCCTTCTTTCCTGCGAAATATCTTCACCCAGTGCGTCAGTTCCACTGCAGCAGGACAATCCCATGCGTTCTTCTGGAGGATCAACGGCATGGAAGTCTTAGCGAAGTCGTAGCAGCAGTCCTCGAGGGCCTGCTGCGCCGAAGTGAGGATCAGATGTTGAGTCTCGTATGGCAGATACGCTGGATAAAGCAATGGCAGCTTTTCCTGGGGGGGTTGCGTTTCAGGTGGTATCCCTGACCGCCATCAACATTAGCAGTAAGAAAATGAACCTCATCGTCGAGGCATACTTTCAGGAGGCAACAGCCCGGTATCCGCCAGACCCTTGGGCCCCACCGCATCTTCAGGCTCCATGTCATCTCCATCAACGACGCTCAGAGCATCGCCGTCACGGGTGGCAATCTCATTCAAGGCCTCCGCTGTGGAGCGGCCGGCGTCAACTTCCGATGCCTTGTGTTGGGCATCGCGTAAGGGCGAGAGGCGGAAGAGATGTGGAAACTCCTTCTTGGCGCAGAATTCCGACTCGAAGGTGCGACTTCTCGAGCAGGTCCCGGAGTATCTCGACTAACCCGCAGCAGCGGTCGCAGCGACCCTTTTCCTTTGATTAGTAATCTTTTTAGTCTTCCGCACTTGGGCATTCTGGCCGCTGAAGATCGGACGGCACGTAACGTAAATCTGGCTCCTTTGACGAGTCGACCCAGCCATGTCGTAAGGGCGCGGGAGGTATCCAGACTAAATGCCAGAGATAGCACAAGAGATAAGACTGTACATAGGTGGCACCTCAGGTTGGAAGGAAGAGGGTGCGATACGAATTATTGTGAGATCTCGAGCCCTCAATGCATGATGTGCTTGCTTCTGTCACCTGCAACCCCGATTGGGCAGCGAAGTCAGTCATTGACGTGTCTTCGGCAACATCAGTACTCGCGAAATATCGACGACCAAAGACAAGGCAGCTTCGACGGTCAATGAAGACAACAGTCATGGAACCAAGACCGACGGCAGCTTGTCGCGACAACGGTGGTCTACGTAATCCGGCGACGGTCATTCTTTCCCCACCGTCTACAGGGCGGCTTGCGGATCCCGTGCCGGCTAGGGATAGATCCGCTCCCCAGATTCTGACGCTGACACAGGGACTTGGACAAGAACGCCAATCGTATAGATGGCGGAGCTGGACTGGTTGATGACGCTGCGGCCCCCCTCAGTGGAGCAGGGAGGGGTAACCGCAGGGGTACAGCAAAGCGCCAGCAACCCTGGTTAAGTCAGCAAGCTGACAGGTTTAAACTAGTACGTATGTAGTTAAGACTTTGGTCTGCGTGGCGCAAAGCCTGGCTGACACAGTGCATTTTTTGCAACAAGAGTACTCAATCAATCAGGTACTCCAGCCGTCAGAGGCGTTTTCTTCTGGTAAGTCTTGCTTTTCGTCTTTGTCTGTCCAAACAAGTATATCTCCCAGTCAATACAATGGATTGAGAAAAGACGCACTGTGGAAGCCAATTGTGGCGCATGACGACGATGTTAGCCACCTGAATTTCGTGACGTGATGCAAGTTCAGAAGTTCCACTGTTTCCTACCTGTTTATCACTTGATAAACTACGTGATAAACTACGTGATAAAATCTCGTGACCCAGGTCGTTAGATTTTTAGTGTTCTTTTTTCCTCAGAAGGCGCTCGCTTCACAAAGCTTCGCTTTACAATGGATGTCGAGGTTGCCAGACTGCGGAAGGCTCTCGCTGAAGCCGAGGGTCAGGCGTAGGAGCAGCGACGCTTGCGGGAACAAGCCGAGAATCGAGCACTCGATGAGCAACGCCGATGCGAAGAGGCAGAACAGATTGCGAAGCCAGCACGACCGCAGACGCTTATGCCTTGCCTTGGGGCTTGCCATCTCTCAGTCTTGCTCTTCAAGTAGTCACTGATCGCTCTTTTACTACGCAAGGCGACGCGACTAATTCCGTCGGCCGAGTTTACCCTCGACGAATCATTCCCTGGGACGACTTTCCCGCGAGACAAGAGGAGATATGGGGTCCTATGATTGTAGATCTCGAAAGGGCGAAAGTCCGCGCTCGTGCACCTCTCGGCTCAATCGCCCTGAACAGCCAGAGGCGGAAGAGGAAGCGTGACACATTGAAGAAGCATGGAGATGATCTCTTCAGGACGGAGCTACGGTCGGTCGTGGAGAGCGTCTCGAGATGCTTCGGGGCAGTCACCATGCCACGTGGCTTAGACTCCTCCACAAACAACGGATACGCACAAAGGCTGCTTGAGAAGTATACGTTAGGAAGGGAGAGGCGCGACGGGATCAATGAAGCTGGCGGCCTACGCAGGAGGCTACATGATCGACGAGGATGGCGACTCGTGATTGTTGGAGCGTCATGCTTATCGCTAGATCTAGTTAGTTTATCCATTGCCCAGACATGTGTCCAACCTAGTAATCTCGACCCCGTCCAGCGGATCATCATAGCCGAGGTCCTCTAGCTCCCTGCTACAAAAGCAGTACCGATTCTAACACCATCCATCGCTGTCCAACTCCGATTGACGCCGCTGCTTCCTACCGTCTTCGGCTGATATTTCAGAACAACGAACAGAAGACAGCGCCTGTTCAGAATCACTTTCGTGACTCATTGTATCTCTGCCTCGAGTACTTGACTCGGCACTACCTATCAGACCTGACGCCGAAATCCTCTGGCATGGCATGACAGAAAGCTGTTTGGGGGTGGAAGCCTGAGTCCGCGTCGTAGACATTTCGGGAAGGTCTAAGTCGGGTGTTGTGGAATTGTGTTGTGCCGATAGCGTCAGACATAAAGCTACCTTCACGGCCCTCCTAACAAACTAGTTCATGACACGATCCGTGATCACTAGTTCGCCGTCACTCAACATGGCAAGTTGGCTGCAGCTGGAGCCGCCTGAGAATGCATCGGGAAGCGGTGGGTCAGCCTATGAGAAGGTCGGAGCCGAATCAAGACTAGGTGCCCCTGCAGCGACATGAGTGGCCGAAAACAGCCCCTTCACTATTTTTGGTGCGAGGCTGACTTTCGTGCTGGAGTGAGAGTGGCGGGGGCATCATACCGAGCCTGAGATGCATCGAGACACGAACTGCTCAGTCCACACGCCGACCCTACCACGAGGAGGAGAGGTCCACCTGAACTGGCTTCCGCGATGACAATGCCGGAAATCAAGTCTGGAGCACAATGTCACGGTCTGGACACGACATATATCTCTCTCAGAGCGATGCTCTGTATCTTGCTTTTCTTGCACTAGTTGTGGTCCTTGCTTGCTCTTTGTCCAAGTGCTGAGGGCTTCAGGATGGATCGCAATCTCGATATTAGTACAGCCTAGGTATGTAAAACAATATATGATTAAAACTCGTCTGCGAAATGTCGCCCTCCTGTTACCCCGTAGTCCTATGACTTTCGTTTCAGCCTCTTGGTATTCCTAAGCGCCAGCTGTCCGATCACGCGGTCGTAGGTGTGATATCTACGGACCCATCGTCGTATCCTCGTTTGGACGTATGGGTGGATAATTCCTCGCGTCCACCCTGGTCCGTAAGGCCGTCTTCGTCATCCTCACCAGCGGCAGAATTCGGGTGACCAGAGGCTGGTGATGACTGTCTGCTGGACGGCTTCCGTCCCCATACAGTCACACTGCCGAGAAGTCAGCAGATATCGAGCTGGGTCGTGAAGACGTACCATTGCGTGGTGACTCCGCCCGCTTCCGACTCCAGCTGGGAGCGCAATGCCGCCATGCGCATTCTGGCTTCCTCAGAGTCCACACTTTCCCGGTGCCACTTTAGGAAAAGCAAACACTCGATCTGGTCCAAGATGACGTCGAGACATGCCACCACTGGTATCGTCGTCCAGGTCTCATGGATATCGCGGAAGCCGGCGTTTTCCATGTACCGCGTGTACATGCCAGGAGTGATGCTAAAGGAGTAGCCGACCAGGCCGCCCAACACGTCCACCTCCTGGGAGACCCGATTCCAAGATCCGTTCGGTTCGCCCTCGCCCGTGTAGCGGAAAGGTCTGTCGCGAAGTTCGAAGCATCCACCGGCGGTAAGAGATCTAAAGGCATTGCGACAAAGTCTCGGCCAGTCATCGACATTTCCGAGGAGGTTGTGTCCGTAGATCAAATGAAAATAATCCCATTCCCGGGTCCACTCCGCGTTTATGTTGTCGATTTCAAACCGGCAGTTCGACTCCGTCGCGTACTGCACAGGCGCAATGTCTATCCCGAGAATATCGGCCGACTCGTAGGCAGCAGCGACCGCACTGATCCAAACTATGTCAGTCATATAGACGGGCGGCCGCAATAACTTGCCTTCCTGTGGTTATTTGTGCCCGGCAAGATCTTGTAGGCTTCTCCAACAGTTGAAACGCCCCGGCTGTCCGTATGCAAAGGTAGGTCCGCCAGACAGCAGGTCGCGGACTTCAGGCTCACTGGGTCTAACTACCATCGGGGTAAGTAGGGAGACTCCAACCAATTGGGTTGACTTACGGCCATATGTCCTCCTTGCCTATCCCCCTTGCAGGGCCACTGGCGTGGCTGAAGCTGCGCCTGGTAGATTTCTCATGCATAGATTTGCGTAAATGTCGAAATCTCCCCACAGATCGATTGCGACACTAGAATCATCAAGCCAGACCTGGATCCGCGTGCGCATCCAGCTGCATAACGATCACCCCCAGCAGCTCGCTCTGAAAGCCAACCAAGCCGCATGGGGACGAGGCAACCTACGAGACTGAAGGTTCTGGTGGAGGATGACTGGCTAGAGCTGGACGCTGCAGTGGACGGACATTACGAGTCCGTTCTTCGGGCGATAATGGATGCTTTCCTCATCGTTCCAGTCTCACCAGATGTTCTCGACCGGATCCGATTCGTCTGCTACTTCCGTCAATCATTACAAAAATGCCGTGTCATCACTCCGTATCGCCTCTCCGCTACCGTCGCAGATTGTCAGTCGGGTAAGGCCAAGGAGGACTCGTTCGCGATGAAGTTCTTTCGCGGCGGCGGCATCCGCGGCGTTGCTGCTCTAGCAGCAGCGGGAGCAGACAATAAGGACGTCGGTCAATTACTGAGCCGCCTGTCAGCGGACGAAGTCGAGTCCCTAGTCCAATCTATCGACACCATCAAGGCTCATGGCGACTTTGACTATATTGTCGAGACGATCCGCAGAAAGAAACCGAAAGGCGCCGCGAAGCGGACCTATCTCCCAGGATCCCAGCCGCGCAAGAGCCGTCGCAAGAGAAGTGACCTTGGGAAGGACGACGCAGACGCAGCAGGCTCTCTTCGAAAGCCGGACATCGAGCAGCCGACACACCCTACTCGCACAATAATCGGGCGCCAACTCAACGATCACACATCTTTAGGTGCGTAGGTTCCCCAAGGCCCATGACAAGCCCAGGGGTGATCGGCTGGGGGGAGAGGAAACAGACAGCTTCAGGTCTGCCAGCCTGTGACGATAAGCTAATGTTATGGCAAGACGAGCGTCCGTCGAAGCGTCTCAAGGTCGGTCACAGCCCCCAAGGTGGTGGGACTACGACCACCAACTCCCGTGTCGGGCAGGAGCAAGTTCAGGGCCATGTTGCTGCACAAGTCAGTCACCAAGAATCGCTGAGAGCCGGAGAATCCGACAACGACATGCCTCAGCCAGGTGTCATAATAGTCCCCCCAAGCTCCCTCCAAGGTGTTTCGGGGGAGTCCACTCCGTGGAACGACGCCGCGGGAGAGACAATGCCTCCTTTCTCATCTTCTGGAGAGGCGGCAACAGGTGTAGGCGAAGGGTTGTTATCAACACCGGACATGTTTAACGACGAAAGCCGAGCAGGTTGGTTTTCGCGCTGTGTAGGCGAAGAATATGATGATTTCTTGCAGCAGCTGGACGGCTGGCCCTCTGAGCTTGAGACGTCGCAGCAGCATGACCTTGCAAAGCATTCGCTTCTAACAAGCGTGCAAAGACAAAGCGCCCGAGGACCTGGTGGAGAAGAGAACCACCCCGGAGGAAGTTGAGCTTGGAGCTACATACAGTCCCCTTCCTGGGCTTCTGGAGGTGTCTTCAACGAGCTGTCCAGCCGTAGCAATGCTGACGTGCCACTGCTCAGATTTGCGGAAGGATTACAACCACCGAGTATGCCTCCAGATGGATGGTATCTTCATCTGTGATATTATATCCTACGTATCGTCCCGTGCAGCGCTGGCCGCCGACTGAGAAGCCTCCGAATATCAAGAACACCATACACGGCGCCGTGATGGTTTCCGTTCTCTCTGCATCGCTTTCGATATACCGCGATTTGCCCGCCAGGTCGAGTGCCGTACAGGGTTCAATATTGGGGAGCTGTTTTACTGTATCCTGCACTGCATTTATGATCTCCTCCTTCGAAGGACCGCGTATCCTTTCGCGCAGGATTATCACTCTCTCTTTCGGCGGCTTCATTTCGGAGACTGGCATCGCGCTATGAATCTGGAGGGTTTGCTCGCAGGTACAGGAGAGACTGCAAGCATGGTTAGTATCACGTAATTATGCTCGGCGACTCACTTACAAGTGCAGCAATGGATGTGTACCCTATACCATCTATATGCTCTCAAGCCTGGAGCTGGATTGAGTGGGTTCGCTAACCACAGCGAGAGTCAGTGCACGTGACACCGCCGAGCGACAGCCCCAAGATTAGCTACTACGACTCTGGTCTTATCAAGCCTACTGTTCCTCCCAGCTCGGATGTTTCTGTCCGAGTGCATCGTCGACAAGCGGATGAGAACAGAACAGCAAAAACCAGATAAGCAACACCACCCCCGGCTCCTAGGGGACAACAGCTATGGCCTGCTGCTATTGTAGTACACTGCCCCGTAGCTCAGGTTCTCAAACGGCAGATTGCTGTTCAGCCGTTGTGTGGCCAAGCCGACCCACGGACAGGATCGCACTGATGCACATAAGGCTGGTAGGAGCCAGGAGAAGCTCTGCTCGACAAACGCCCAGCGCCACATGAGGCGCAGCCCTCTAGGAAAGCTGTCATCGCTTCATCCAGCATATTTGCTATACGAGGCGTAGCAGCCGATCCTCACCTCGGCGCAGCAGACCTTCAAGGATTCAAGGTAAGCATCATCTCGGCGCGGATCTAGTGCCGATGAGCTAGCCGAACTGCTCGTGACAGTCTCGAAGCTCCGGCACCTGGACGGCAGATTCAGTCACGTGATAAACACGACCTTGGCGGTAACTGAACGTATCTTAGAACCCCGCACAGACGCGCAAGGACGGCTTCGACGCGTTTTAATCCAAACTCAAGCAAACTATCTAGGGGGTCATGGCGTCGAACACTGTTGATCAAGTCCACGCTTCTGGAAACAGCAGAGTACACATCGGCAGTAACATTAATTACTATGTATATGGCGGTAAAGTTTCGCAGCCGTCCCTGAGCTAGGTTGAAGTGAATTAATGCATGCTAGACCGGCGCGTGTACAGAGGCCATAGGGACCAACGACTCCACCGTGATCGTCAAGGCTATGCAAGATCGCGCGCAGCCTTGACGGGTCCGGCATTCCGATGCTTTAGATGCGACTTGACGAGTCCTACATACTCTGACTGCTGGGCGTCGGAGAAAACCGTTCGCAGGGGTGAGAAAGAGAGGCTGGCGTCCGGACGCTGCGTATTTTGTGGAGACGATGATCACTGGCAAGATGACTGTCATCGGATGCACTGAGGGCTGGTTGGGTATCGACCGCGGCTCGAGCTTGCGAGTACGAAGATCAAGTCATCCATGTCACTCACCTACCTCTCTTCTGATATGACATGTCTATATTGGCGTCGGCGGTGTCGCCGCTGAGAACCTGAAGCTATTTCGGACGATGAGAACCCTGATTGGCGGCTGTTGTTCACATAAAATAGGCAACCAGAATGCCCTGTCCTCCATTGTTCCTAATGTAGACCGCCGATTCACCTTTGCGTCAACCCGTCCCGTCATGTTTCACTTGCGCAAAGGATGGACAGCCTTTCTGCGTGATGTGTTCTAGAGATGGTGCGCCGAATGAGATCTCTCGAGCTCGTCGCAGAGCGACACGTGACTAATTACTATTCCTGCCACAAGAACAAGTCTGCCGACCGTGGCTAAATCCATGCCTCCGCCAGGAGGCGGCTCCCCGCTGGCTACATGTCGGAGAGATGCATTCATGATGTATGCCTACTACACGTAAATGTATAATATCGGCAACGCTGTACTGGTATCTGTATTACCGTAGACGGAGTGGCCTTAATCTGACGATGTGGCGTGTCGCGCAGGGACGTGAACAGGATAGCGGGACGCGTCCGGCACGTGAGGACGCGCAGATGCCGGACTCCGCTAAGATCTCATGTCAGTGTCTACCCACCGGACTTCCATAACGACGCATTCTTTTTCGACGGCTCGCAAAGAATTATGATATCTAAATGAACCGTCCAGGAGGACTCAGCTGTTCCATGCTACGAGACACGGTGTCGCCGGGATTGCAGCCGCAATCGTCGTACACTTACTTGGCTTTGATTGATCAAATATGCGGCTGTATTATATACCCCTTGTGGCTGTGCATTGGTCAATATGGCTGGTGGCTGGCGTTCCGCCGCCTCGAAATATCTTAAAACACGGGTCTCGCTAATCCTGTTCATCCATCTCCTCATAATTGCCACAATGCAATGACGGACGGGTCGCGGGCAGAGATCATCAGAAGCAACCCTATCGGAAAAGGTCTTGACACCTTTCATGTATCTTTCAAATCACTATGTGATGTCCGAAACTTTTCCTGTACTGCTGATGCACTCGATCAGCTTGGCCATACGGGTAAGGTCCATGCAGCATCTGTTCTCTGCGCTTGTCTGACTGACAGGCAGATCTCCGAAACCTGACACTCCCTCTTCTATTCTCATTACAGATCCTCCCTGTTGCGGCCCTGCTCCTCTCCAAGACGAGTCACGGCTCTCTGCAGGGCGATCTCCTGAGACTCATATCTGCTGTTGCCTCCGAACACTTCGACTTTGCTCGCATCCGACCTCTCCTGAATGCCGTACTCGCCGACAAGCCCGACAGCGATATTTGGGATCAGGTCTACAATGCTGTTACTGAATCGACACCACCTCCCCGACCGATAGCCTCGTCTCTCCAGCAAATCCCCTGGCTCCGCAATACGAGCAGCTTCGCGAACTCGTCGGAACACCGCAAGTACGTGGACGATGTGCTGAAGGAGGAGCTTGGCCCTATGTATGTTGGGCTCCGCGGCTTCCACGAGACATACTTCGGAGAGGTGGCCGACCTTGAGACGGCGTCTGAGGCGTTCTTCAAACACTGCATGAAAGGCAGCGATCCGCTCTTTGATGACGGCTGGAGAGGATGGCCGGAAAAAGCGAACCAGGATGATGTGCTGAGCTGGTTTGCAGGCTTCTGCGAGGAACTGGCGGCATTTGCAGAGGACTACAAGTCAATCCCAATACGTCAACGAAGACCACTGGCACAGCCCAATGCGCCGATTGACGGTTCTACAGCAAAACGCAAGATGGACGTCGGCTTCGTAAACGACCCTAAGGCCAGGAAAGACTCGAGATGCCACTGGTCGCAGATCATGGTGCCGGGAGAGCTGAAGAGCAACCCGTCCGCCGACAAAGCTTCCGAGGCGTGGCTTGATCTGGGGAGGTATGCGAGAGAAGTGCTCGCTGCTCAAGACACTCGTCGGTTCGTCCTAGGCTTTACCCTCTGTGGGTCTCTCATGAGGGTGTGGGTGTTTGACCGTTTGGGAGGGATTGCGTCTGACCAATTCGACATCAACGAAGAGGGGCTCCAGTTTGTATCTACGATCCTCGGGTTTCTCTGCATGAATCAGGTGCAGCTGGGGTTCGATCCCACCATCATCACATCAGGTGGTGAGCGCTTCATCGAAATCGAGCAGGATGGCCGGAAGGAGCGTCTGATACTCGACAAGCTGATGAAGCGCGCTCCCTGCATCGCCGGCCGGGCAACGACTTGTTGGAGGGCGCATCGCGAGGGAGACACCAAAACGCCGCTCGTCATCAAGGATTCCTGGCAGTACACAGAACGCGAGGAGGAGGGGGAGCTGCTCCGGGAGACGACAGACAGAGGTGTCGTCAACGTGGCTCGATATTACTACCACAAGACTGTTCAAGTTCGCGGTACAGACGATGATATTCGAGACAATGTGCGAGGGGGCTTGGATGTCACGACCGCGGAGAACTACAGAGCTGGTCGCTTGGAGATGTCGCGGGGCTCAAGTGCAGTTGGAACACCACGAAACGGCCGCAGCATCGCCGGCCTAAAGCGGGCATCAAGCCAGACTGGCGCTCCTCTACCCCCGAGCAAGCGATCCTGTTCCGTTTCCCCGACGAAGGCAGCCAGCAGCTCCGCGCCGAACCGAGTACATCGGCGTATCGTGCTCCGAGATTATGGGAAGCCGATTTACAAGGCAAGCTCTCGTACTGCTCTGCTTTCCGCCCTGGAGGGCTGCATCGAAGGACACGAGTCTTTGCACAAGGCCGGCTTCCTCCATAGAGACATTTCCGTCAACAACTTGATGATAAACGAGGATGATGACAATCCTTCGTGGCCTTCCTTCCTGATCGATCTCGACCTCGGGATCAAAGAGGCGCGGGCGGGAGCTTCCGGTGCGAAAGGCAAGACTGGCACGAGGGCTTTCATGGCGATCGGGGCACTCCTGGGCGAGCACCATTGTTTCATGCACGATCTCGAGTCGTTCTTCTGGGTTCTGTTTTGGATATGCATCCATTACGGTGGGCCGGGCAAAGATATTGGGCCCACTGAGTTTGAGAGCTGGAATTACGAAAGTGATGACAAGCTGGCAGATCTGAAGAAAGGACAGGTATCTGATGAAGAGGATTTCATCAAGAGGGCAGAGAAGAATTTCACGCCTTACTATCAACCATTGATTCGATGGGTCAATAGACTGAGAAGGAAGGTATTCCCGAACGGTGAGAGGTGGAAGAAGCCGGAGCCGGAGCTGTATGCCTCGATGAAGGAGATCCTTCGCGAAGCGCAGGAGGACTCTGTGGTGTTATCGGACGTCTAGAATTTTATGAGATACCCGGTCATTTTCTAATATATACCAACCCACCGAACTGAAACCTTGCCGTGCTCTTCAGCCAAACCCACCCAAACGCCTGGCCTGGAATATAACCCATGTCAGCGACTGGTTGTATATCCGCTTTAGTGAACACACCTATCAGCATAGAGGAGCAAGGACCGTATCTAGGACATGTGTCCATCCTAGTAGTCTCGATCCTCTAGGCCCTGCTACAAAAGCAGTACTGATTCCAACACCATCCCATCGCTGTCCAACTCCGATTGATGCCATTGCTTTCCACCGTCTTCGGCTGATGTTCCAGAATAACGAACAGAAGACAGCATCTGTTTACTTTCAGAATCACTTTTGGGACTCATTGTATCTCTGCCTCGGGTACTTGACTCCCTCATCAGCGTAGACGATCACGGACGTCAGCCGTTTCCCGCCTCGGAAGATCCGCACTCGTACACACAGTCCGCGCTTGTCATAGATCGAAAATGCCCTTCCTCTAGCTTGCATCAGCAAGAGATCACCTGCGACGACATGGGGATGCCTACTGGAACTCGATCGTACACCATGGCGAAGCCTGGGATTTCTTGCAACGATGCCTCCAAGCATGCCTTCATATCTAGGATCCGCGGACGTGCCCTTCCAAGAAAATTGTAGGAGCTTAATTGGCACTGCACGGTCGAGCGATGCCAAAATGGAAGGACGAGAATCTGGCCATGATACGGAAAGAGGGGATAACGGAAGCGCAGCCATCGATATCAGAGATGCTACACCACGAGGGGAGGTCCGCCATGCCGGAGCCGAAAGGACGGAACGCCACCATGGTCGAGGCGCAGAGTGGTGGAGATATCTGAACATTCCAGTGGAATCAAGGTTAGTCTATATACGATATGCTCGAGACATGCACCGACCACAAAAGTACCGATGGTCTCAAATCTCAATGTCGAGGAACCGGCCACTTCTTCAGAATCAGTCGAGCAATCCCCACGAGGCTGTAACGAGGCAGCAAGGGGTTGAGAGGAAGCGAGCTGAGAACCTGACGGAGATAAGAGAGCTCACACTCAGCAGGACGAGAAAGCGCGCGCTAGTTTGTTACTGCAGCATCGTCCCAAGAGCTGGCTCCTATAACTCGGCTTGTGGTGATAATCACATCAAAAGGTAAGCGAGCCGTGTCATATTGAGAAGCTGACCGTGAACCAATCGAGACTCGACCAAAATGCGTTGCCTACACGTGGCTAGTAAGCTTCCCGCGAACTCCGCAGCCTCCACGCACCGCCACTCTTCAGCCATAGTGAGCCTGCAGCAGCAACATGTTGACACGAGTCGGAGCCAACGGTGGTTGCCGAGGATCACGATCACGGACGAGTAGCCTAACTCTCCAAGAATGTGCGAGTTTCGAAGTTGAAGAACCGCTTCCGGTGTTTGGCCGCCCCGTATCTAGTGTGTACAATGACTGAGATTGTTGACATCAAACGCAAAGAGTTTGGTCGCCAAAGTTTCGCGCCAAGGATAAAGTCACGTGCTATCATAAAGCTGCTTGCGCCCGATAACTGGATATGTGGATGATGCTCTCCTGGTGACTCTGGCCATCAGGACGTTGCTGAACGAAAACGCAGGATATGCGGGAGCACTTGGAGCGCCGCACACTCTCCAGGGACGTCGTGGATCGATTGCACGACTTTGGGGTCTATTTGGCAGGGGCCAAGTTCGAAATGAGAGATGGCAATGAAGTTTGCGTAGACGCTGATTTCTCGACGAAAGCCCGCCCCCTTATCGCTGTGTTGGAGATCCCGCCTGGTACAGTACGTCGAACCTGACTCCATCTTCCCACTGCATGACTAAGAGTTGAGAAGAAGATAGGAGCGGTTCGATTGCGAGGGCCCCACGAGACGAATCTCAGGACCCCATCCTCTGCCGACCTTGTTCCCATCAGAATCTGGGGCGACCGTTTGCCTGACATATCTGGAAGCCCGTTGTCTGTGGGCTGCTCCGTCTCTGTATCGACAAGCGGCATCGTGGTTACAACACCGAGCGATGTCATTTGCGACGTCTTCATCATCCATTGGTAGATGGCATGGTTGAGTCGTTCCAGACCGAATCAAAGGACTCGACAGCGTCAGACGGTGCGACGAAACAAGCAGCAACGTCGAGATCCAGTTCCGTGCATGAGATGAGCGCCTCCTCTCCCTGTGGCACCAATGACAGCTCTTCCGCTCCATACGCCCGGCAATCAGATGCGGCGAAGTTACATTCTTGCGATTGTGATTGTTCCGTCCCCGCTGGGGTGGGGAAGAGGGCGGACTTGTAAAGATCGAGATCCGTCATTGACCCAGTGGCAGGTGCGTCAAAGAAAGGATATGAAGCCGCAGAGTTTGGAGCAGGGTCCTGAAGATCTTTTCTCGTGGTGTGATTCCTTGAAGTGAAGGTCTGAGATGGGTCTAGAACCTGGGGATCGGATGAGGTCAGAGAATGCCTTATGTTTGGTATCTGGGCGATCTGGCCGGAGTCTGTGTGTCTATTCAAATCAAGACTTCGTACGGTGGCTGGATGATGATGGCCTCGAGATGATGGCAGCCCTGTGTCGCAAATCAGCTTCGCTGGACGACACCGCTGCAAGTCGAGAGCTACAATGGAAGACAGTCTCGTACCAATATCGTTATCCAGGAGCTGAGCTTGCTCAGGACCGCCTTTCCATTTCACACGTGGTGCAGAAGAGCCCCGGCGCTGTCTCTTCCTTCGTTCCCCACGATCAAACTGCGTGGGCTCCATCTCCGACGAAAGAGGTCCAAAGACAGAACCCGTCTTCTTTCGGGAAGGCTCTCCAGCGACCGTGCTGTGTGGTCTCTCCTTGTCATCATTCGTCTTCGGATCAATGAGATCTTCAGCGAGATCTCGAGCGAGCCCCATCACCTGATGGCTCGAGTCCAGAAAGGCGCTCAGTACGCTTCGTGAGCTCTCAGATTCTCTCAATCGAGTATCTCTCAAGAGGAAGAACGTCGCGATTTCTATTTCCGGTCAAACCTCTTAGGGTGGAAACGGACTGGGGAGAATACCGGTTGCACCTTACCGAGGAGGAACAGAGATGACCATCTCTGGGCTTGAGCATCCTCGCGACCTTTCTCGAATACATTGTACCATTTGGCCTCGAAATCCGTGTCATGTGTCTCCAGTTCACTAATGAGGTGAGCAGGTCCATTCAACACATCGAGCAGCTGCGATGACTTGAGTCGAGCGATTAGTTGCACGAAAGTGGCGATGTCCAGGCGAAGAAGCTTCTTGGTCACGTATCGGTGATGGAATGCGAGAGCAATCGGGAAGACCCCTCTTCGACTCCTCGATTTGTCAAGTTGTAATAGGGCATGCTTGGCCCTTGCCTCGTTGGTTTTGATGGAAACCATGGCTGGGAGAGCGTCGGGACAGCTGATGTGTACGGGGAAAGGCTGTAAACTGCCAAAATGGCAGTTTGACAATCGACTGCTCTAGGGTCGAGCGGCGTAGTGCGACATGAGCAAGGGGCAAAGTGCCAACATGGCAGTTTGTTACAAGGGTACATCAGAGGAACTGCCATATTGGCAGTTTGGTACAAAGATACCAAACGGAGTAGGGCTTACACCGGAGGGTGTACATGAAGCACAGTACCGTCTTACGTCCACTGCGGCCTGGAATTTCCTGCCAGGGCCTCCACTCCCACTCCCACTCCCGTTCTTGGTTCTATCCATTTCCAAATGGCGGACTAGCGTTGTTCGAACACATTCTCGTGGTCCATGGTTTGCCGCTCAGGCCCAACCCTTCGTTTTTGCCAGACTCGCCTTGGAAGCAGAAGTCGTGTCATCGTCTCTTGGTCATAGAGGTATGTTCATCTGTGTGGAGATCAGCAGTCACTGCTTGACTCTGACCTATAGCCTACAGCGTGCTTCCTGCTCCAGTAACGACGACGGGCGCATCGGTTAGATGTGGGATACTGGTCATTTTACTGACGGGCCGAACTGCATGACTCTTGTGGCCTGGCCCCAAGGCACTTTGTCTGCTGGTGACGTGACAAGGTTTCCCTTATAAGACGCTCCTCCGCACTCCATCTTCTCCTGATATTGCATTTCTTCGCGCTGTGAGCACATGTCCCATGACATCCAATGGCTTCCAGCCCGCCAGCAACCGATCCGCAGGATGAAGCCAACCAACCTGCCACTGAGCAGACGCAACCGTCCATCGAAGTCGATCCAGACCTCGAGCAAGGCGATGACGCTGACTCCGCAGTTGATGGGGACATTGCGCCGTCCACTGCATCACTGACCGAGAGCATACTACAATATCGTCTCGTGCAAGGTCGGACCTACAAGAGTTCCAAGACAAACGATTACTGGGCTCCCAACGATGATCCGCAGAACGATGGCCTTGATATGTTTGACAACGCCGCAACCATGCTGCTTGGAGACAAGTTGTTTCTTGCCCCAATTGGCGAGAACCCACATAGAGTCCTGGACGTCGGAACAGGAACTGGCTTATGGGCCATCGATTTTGCAGATGCCTACCCCGCAGCCGAGGTTACTGCTACTGACATTAGCCCTATTCAACCGATATGGGTCCCACCGAACCTGCAATTCGAGATGGACGACATGAACCTCGACTGGACTTGGCCCGAGAACCATTTCGATTTTGTTCATTTGCGTGTGTTGTACGGCTGCGTCCGTGATTGGGCAAAGCTGTACAGCCAGGCATTCCGCTGCCTGAAGCCGGGCGGATGGATACAGGATTTTGAGATGGACACCAAGCTCGAATCTGACCGTGTCACGGCCGAAGAGAAGCGAACTTCCGAGGCGTGGAGTGAGCTATATATCGAAGCTGGAAAGAGAACAGGTTGCAGCTTCGACATAGCCCGTGGGAACAAGATGAAGGAAACCATGGAAGCTACCGGATTCGTCGATATCATCGAGAGGAATATCATCATACCATGCGGCGGCTGGCCAAGAGACGAGAAATTGAAACATGCCGGCCTTCTGATCCAAGGTTCCATTCTAGTTAGCCTTGATGGCTTGGCCACGTTACTCTGTACAGAGGTACTGGGATGGTCCAGCGAAGAAGTTACCGTCTTGGTTGCTAAGATGCGGCAATTGGTGAAGCGCACGATGGCCTGTTCCTACATCAATGCGTAAGTTTGGATAAAGAGCAATCATTTGATAGCCTACTGACATGTTCTGCCATAGCGCTGTTGTATATGGACGCAAGCCGCCTTCTGCTGGCACTCCTGCGCTGTAGAAGGTGTCGCAGCGCATCATCAAGCCTTGCCGAGCTTCTCTCCCTTTCCCCGCAGACCTGGCACTCGTTTTACCCTCTCCTAGAAGAATAGGTCCAAGTTTAGAGCGGATCGATATCATTCAAGGGACTCATTCACAGCCAGGCATTGAGAACGGTCAGAGTCGTACTGGTCCGACAAGTAGTACGGGTATCAACGGCAGAAAGTCGTCTGGCGCTGGGGGCTTGAGTCCGTGTCACGGGCATTTCGCAAAGCTCGAACTTACGTGCTGTGGAATCGTGTAGTGATGACAGCGTCAGATATGAGCTACTTGACAGCTCCTTGGCAAAAGCACTCGATAACACATCGACCGAGTTATCTGTTGTTCCGTGACCCTAAGTTTCATTCTTATGGCCTTTGTGATGGTGGACTAGGTTGAAAACTATAGATCAGCACGCTCGATAATATTGTCAAGCACGACTGCGCCCAGATTCTGAACGCTGACATTTATCCCGAGCTAGTTGAATCATCCTCGGGCACTTGCTAACTACTCCTCAAACGTCGGCTCGTCCAACCATACGCGAATCTTAGCAAGAGCATATATGTCATGGCGCTTCTCTGACGTGGTGTAATCTTTCATATCCTCGTCAATCCATCCCTTAGTCCCCCGGCTGGTTGTCAGCTTCTTGCCAATCTCGTGGGAAGAGCCCAAATCGATCAGAATCGGCATCCCAGCCTCGTTGACCAGAATGTTTGTGGGATTGAGATCATTATGCGCCCAACCGAGTGAATGGAGGTGATGGATGGCCGACTCGAGGGCCTGCATAAACGGTTCCTTGTCAATAGTTCCCAACCCATTCTTGAGATAGTTCGTCAAGTCGGCGGGATATCGGTCAAGAACGAGACCAGTAATACGCCGTCGTCGCACCCGGCAGCCGTAATAACGGATAATATTAGGGTGCGGGTGACGGGAAAGCAATTCCATAACTTGAGCCTCCTCTATCAGTCCTTGAGAGAGGAGATGCAAGACGTGATGTTCTTTGAAAACGTCATACAAGGCTAGGCTCGGTCGCTTAATGTAGACGTCGGCAGGGACTGTCTCTGGAGCCTGGGTGAGTTGCACATCGGCAGGCGGCCATGCTGGAAATATATCGTAATCGGGAATTGGGCTCAGTGCGGATGAAAGTTGTTGGAAAGAAATCTCGACTTTGGGAATGTTCAGCTGACCAAAGTACACAACATCATCATGAACGACGGCGAACGTTGTGCACTGGAATTCACCAGTTTGCGAGTCGAATTCCTCAGAAAAAAATGTCACCTCTTCCCAATTTGTAATTTCTGGTGACATGGTGACGATAGCAGATCTGACTAGACGTGGACACAAGTCGCGGTCATGCCGAACAAGCGGTCTCGGTGGTTTTCGGCGGTGTTCGAAACTAGCCACATGACTAATCAACTTTGAAGATGACCAATGAAATCCTCCGGAACATGTGACTCCGACATGCACATCCAATCTGCTCGTCGGGACATGGCAGAGCCGGCCGGGAATCATGAGCATTGTCCCTACCTCAGACCCCAGCAAGGCGCGAAGTTACCCGGTGAACCAGGCATTCAGGTATTTCGACGTTCTGTCGGATGTTGCTACTATCTCAGACGATGAACCGTCGGCGTTGCGTTGAAACGCAAAGCGCAAAATAGCGCCAATCTTGGCAGCCGACTCAGCCAGGGTGCGGACTTTCTGACGCTTGCTGTCCTCAATTCCCGAGACAGTCCAAAACTCATTCCAAAATGCGATTTGGAGCTGCGATCGGCACGCATAGTCGTGCCAGCCACTGAGGTTCATGTATCCTGTCATCAAGAAGAGGCAGTCCAATTCCATACCAAACGGCAGCACCCCTGCAAGAGACCAATCGACGATGCCAGTGATTTCGAACGTATTCTTGTCGACCAGGATGTTGGTTCTGGAAAGGTCGCCATGCGTAAGAACTTGGGGGTATTCTTGGCTGAAGAGCATGGGCAGTCTACATTCTAGCTCAGATATCGTCGAGCTTGAGAGGACGCATGACGACTTCTTGAGATTCTCAAGCCTGCGGCCGATTCCGGCCTGGCGGTCGGCTAGCACTAGGGCATCGACATGTTGCGGCTTGGACCAACACCGAGCAAAGTACCTAACAAATGTGAGTGATATGCCGGCGACACTGTTGATCCTCGGAGCACAATCTACCTAGCCAGATGTCTAATGTAGCAGCCGTGCCTAGCTTCATCCAGGGAGTTCATCTCAACTTGACAGCTAAGGACTTCTAAGCAAGAAACCCCTGTCAGGCGAGGCATGGCGTAGATAGCAAGTGGCGGGTCAGCACCGTTCATCATGCCATGATAGGTCGCTTCCGGCACTAACCAGCCGTGAACCTCTTTTGCTAAGTTGACTAAGTCACCGTCGAGCCTGGCCTCTGACTCTCGGAAGGACACGATGAGGTCCCATTGTTGCTCTCGGCAACTGGTGCATACAACCGTGTAGCTCAACGACCCGGGGATGTCAACTGGGCGCACAGTTGAAGCGCCGGAAAGCGAACGAGCAGCTTCGTCACACTCTATTCGGGTGGGAGACTTGCGGCTTGCGAAAAATCTGTTGATGGCCTCTTGAGCCCAAGATTCGTCGGCCATTCGTACAACTTCCAGAGTGCGTAAAGACTTGAAGAATGTGGGCGAACTCCCAAGGTGTAAACGCGTCATGTCCAACAAACCAACCTAAACCCGGCTAAACCGATTTTAGGGCGTGCGGAAACCAGTAAAGCGGGGCGCGGCACGGGTAGATCCACTAATTTGCCGAGCATTTCAGTTGGCCAGTGGCTTCCGAAAATTGCCTTGTCGTTATGCCTTAGGCACAGATACGTGAGAGGTTGCCTTCGCGTCGAAACCCAGCACGGCCCGACAACCAACAACCCACACTTTCTGCTGTTGTGACTCAATTTCTGGTGATGGAGGGTGGATGACACATCGGAAAGATGGGGGATGGGGTCGTCTTATCTCCTCGGGCACGGTTGAGGAAAGTTAAATACGCACGAATCGGCCACCAAACCCAGCGTTGAATACATCCCAGCTATCTCCTGGCTCTCGCATCGATCTCTTACAAAGCTCGTTACAGCGTCAATCTGTCAAAACAAGACTCCTCACCATGGCTGCTGCTGATATTTCCACCATGAGCATCGCCGGCCTCCATCACTCACCAACTAGCCATGATCTTGCCACTTCACTTACGGTGTATGCCATACTGCTTACATTCTGTTGATCTTGTAACTAACTGCTTCTCACCTTCTTAGCTATAACAGTCTTCCCCATCCTGAAGAGCAACCGGGAGTCTCCGATGACTGGCTCAAGTCCCTGGGCGAACTCTTCGTCCGCCATGGAGTCCAGGATATGTTCGGTATCCATCTCCTTCACGGTCATTTCACTGCTCCTCAAGGTACGGTGCTATTCGGTACACAATTTCAGGTGTCCGGGAGGTCTCAGGCTTGTTGGACCAAACCTGTGCCCGTGGCAGATTTGGCCACGGAATTAATCCACGGACACGTCTTTCGCTTGCAACCCGACGGGAGCTTCATTCCGTATGAGTTCCACGCGGGAGACGCAGATTCCAAGGCAGCGAACACCGGACCGGCCTTCTTCCAAGAACTTGCAGACTTTCTGCGCTGCAATGGTCTTGCCGACCTGATTGCCCTGCAAGTCCTGGACAGCTCCCGGGACAAGACCAACATGGAGCTGCAGGTCGGGCCGCAGGGCACTGTGATGATGGACGAGAAAGACCTCATCGGGTTTAGCCCCCCCCGTATCACTACAGGCTGGTCTTTCAAAGTGGGAGACGATGGGGTTATTTCGTGCAAGGGTAACGATGTCTACTCGGCCAAGAAAAACACTCATCAGGTATTTCAAGACTCTAAACCTCTTCCCACGGTTGAGGCGCTGAAGGAAGCTCTTCGTGAGGAAGGAATCATTGCATAATGTCTTACGTCCCCTGGGCGCGCGTGGGGGCGAGGACGCGGAATGAGTCCGCTGATTTGATTGGCTGTCTGTTTCTTACATCGCTCGCTACAATGCCCCTTGACAGAATATCACTCGTTAGAAAGTCCTTTGCGGTTCTGTTCCCTGAAGCATTGACACGTTGTGATCTGCACGGTAGCCTGGGCGGCGACAAGGGTATGTCTGATTGGCCACTTGCCTATCATCGGCGAGAGCAGCTATTGAGTGGTAACGGATGCCCCACGTTTCGAATGGGCGACAAATTACCGATCCAATCGATCTAGAGACTTGCATCCCAGGCGTACATTGGGCAGTGAGTGCATTTAGACGCATTAGGTGCATTAGGTGCATTGAGTCATGAGGTGCCTTTATCTGCAATGCGTGTGCATAGTGTGTATCAATAGATTCGCGCTGGCCGTGTATGTACATCAAATCAAGTAGCCCCACGAATTTGTCCTAGCCCGGTAGCCTGGTGGTGTGGCTCTTAGAATAGACATGCCACTTGCAAAGCCGCTCGTGTCGAATTAGGCCGCCATACCGTCACACTCGCACCAACAGCGGCCTTGAGCCTATTGCAGTTCCATTAATCGCCTAACGATTGACGCGTTGGATCACATGCTACCTTCACATGACGAGAAACCTGAGAAAGCGCGGTGTTGTTGCTTCGGTAGCGACCTAAAATATGCTGAATTAGCGTCCTAGCAGGACCGACAAAGCAGAATAGTCAACTAAACGAACTCAGTGGCTGAGTATCAACACGTGACACCAATTCGAGATACTGAGGGCGGGGTGAATGTGCTGGCACGCAGATTGGCAACTTTCTCAAAACACGTACCCCATTCAGAGACACTGCAGGATGGCAGGATATCCCATTAGATGCGATGTTTGCCTTCAGAATGTTACATCAAAGGATGACCTTCTGAGGCACTTTCTGTTGCATCAGGTAAGAACGCGTATGGACTCGGGCAAAGCTTTCTGACTCGTACAGTCGCAAATTACTTCACTTGTTCAAAATCTGTTCCGACAAGAACATAGCGAGGCCTACAGAGCTCCAGACGATACTGTCGATCCTAATCCCCATTCCAGAATCCTAGATGACGTATCTCGGGGTAGAGATGAAGCAGGCCACCGATCATCGACAAAGCGCCAGAAGCGTTCCATAGGGCGCCGAAAGAGCTTGAAATGCCCAGAGGGAGAGTGTGAACAGACATTCGAGAGGGAACCAGATCTCGATCGACACCGCTTCCTCCGTACGGCCTTCTGTTTCCAATACGCTATGAATCAGGGCGATTACTGAGTGAACCTTGAGCAGATTATCTATGGAATCAACCCTGCGACGAGTGCTCCGATACATTCACCACCGCCAGCGCATTCATACAACATGTGTGTAGGGGCCGTTCGCCCAAGCAAGAAGACACCAATTATCGCCGAAGCCTGGTCGAGGGTCGCTTAGGCGTTCGCATCGTCAATCCCAAACCGGTCCGGCGAGGAAGACGCATAAAAGCTGGATCTTTGGCCGCTTCTGCACAAGTTGCCGCGGTCCACCTCTTTGAGGAGACTGAGACCGCAGGAGAGCCGACCTCGACCAGTGTTTTGCCACCCGTGCAAGCCATACCGTCCTCAACGTTCACTGGCTCTGCCCAGTCAGGTGCCTCAGCAAGTATCAATGGCAATCCGCCGCCGTACCGAAATATGTCGTTATGGGAGGAGTTCGCCGTCCAAGATTGGACCCATCAAATCATGTCAGGGTCGGTGCTGACGGGTTGAGGCGGGCCCAGTCCGTGCTGGCAATGCTGGAGGTGAGGTTGCTGCAAACTCAAGAAACAATGTTGTTGCGCTTGGCTTTCATCAGGGGAATCAAGCGTTTCGCGGCGCGCCAGCCTGAGCTTTCAGTAATCCAAGCATGATCGAGCGGCCTGTTGTTGCTTGATGTGCGAGTCGCGTGCGCACCAGCAGACTGTCGCGCGTCAGAGAAATGTCAGCAGTTCGAAGAAGGGGCAATCTTACACGCCACCTGCCTCCATTCTAAGCTCCCGCTTCGCGTAGTTCTCCAAAACGGTATCTGACAGTTGAAGAGTGCCATTCTCCACC
The DNA here is from genome assembly GCA_030052745.1 of Pleurostoma richardsiae. Classification (NCBI taxonomy): domain Eukaryota; kingdom Fungi; phylum Ascomycota; class Sordariomycetes; order Calosphaeriales; family Pleurostomataceae; genus Pleurostoma; species Pleurostoma richardsiae. Next base: position 34,678 of record JANBVO010000088.1, read on the forward strand.
AGCTTCCCGTCCTCGTCGAGTCCGTGAGAGCCATCAAGACACACCCATCGTGAACCGGAGCCCAGCATGTAGGCGACCAGCCCACTGTCCACTGTTGGATCTAACTTCTTGTCCCAATTGTAGTAAGCCCCTGGAGTCGTGCCCCAGGGAAACCGGAAGCGAGGTAGTGCGATGGGGTAGTGCTCCAGGATCTTTTTGAGGCGCTGCGATGGTAAATAACAATGCACTGGGGAGTTTGTGGTCTACTTACTGAGTCTTGCCTCAGCGTCGGTTTGAAATAATCCAGCCTAGCATCATCGCTCCTGGCACGGCCGGTCCTCAAGAGCTCATCGACTAATTCTCCGATCTTGGCGTTCGCTTGGTAGAAGAACCCATGGTCCTCCAAGAACTGCAGAGACTCGTCCGCAGATATAGACGACGAGACCTGATTTGGTTCAAATGGATCCGCTGGGCAACTTGACGAAGCCATGAGTTTATCAACGTGGGACAAGCTCGGCCTGATCCGATGATGACGAGGCCAAACTTGCGCGGGGCAATCTCGACAAAAAACTTTAGTGTGGCGCAGCAACGTGCAGAGCGAAGCTCGGCTCGAATCGAACCCGCTAAGCCTACGGTTGCTCTCGGTATCCGATATGTAATTAAGTGTCTGACCTCGTAACATGCATAGTAGATTTTCCGAGAGACTCGAGCAAGCGCTGTCAATGTATATTTTCACGTCGCTTGCCCGCTCCGCCCAACCTTCCCATTCACGCCTAAACATGACCATCTCCTTTACTGATCCCGAAGCCCTAAACGTCGCGGTACGATTCCTAGATCGTTTGACAGGCATGTAGCTGACGTGATGATAGAATTTGACATAGACAGTCTCGCGTGGCTTGCGACAAAATATCACGATGCCTGAATCTGGATGCCCAAACAAGTGCGTCAACGGCATCACTCCCGAAGGCCGTCAGTGCACTCTGTGTAATCCCGGTGGAAACAGATGAGAGCTGGGCGGAAGCAGAGCGCAATCTCGCATCCCAGCGCAGAGAGGACTTGTGAATGAAAAGTCATGGTCTTGGTAGTGATACGAAAAGAGACTTGCATTATCAAATTCAGAGTTTGAATCCTAGCTTCACTGCAGAGCTTTTTCAACGTGCCGTGACCCATCATCTTCCTGGGAATCAAGAGCGCCCGTCGCATCCAAGTGAGACCACACACGCGGAAGCAGCCGAGAAGATCTCCCGCGGATGCCTCTCTGCATTACGTGCATTACGTGCATTACGTGCATTACGTGCATTACGTGCATTACGTGCATTACGTGCATTACGTGCATTACGTGCATTTAGTGCTTTGAGTGCTTTGAGTGCTTTGAGTGCTTTGAGTGCTTTGAGTGCTTGAATGCTTCAAGTGCTTCAAGTGCTTCTGGTGCATTTAGTGTCTTGGGTTGTTATCTCCCAGTTGGAATAGGACGGTGCACTAGAGAGCAGAGCCGCAATGAGCCCTAGCTTCTACAGCCAAATTGACGAACGCTTAGAATGCCTTCAGCCACCAACATGAGTTCACAGCTTAACTGCTTGAGATAGAAAGGTGAACCTAGCCTTGAAGTCTGCCAAGGAAGGTCTTGACTACGCAGACAGCTTACGGAAGAGTTGTCCACTAGCATGTACAAATGAAGGTCAGCTGGAGGTTAGCTGACGCCCAGGTGTTCCAGCTTGCTTTCTGTTCATATGCTCTGTCAAGCGATTCCTCTAGACAAACATGAGGTGATCTATCTAAGTTGCTCTTTCTGAACCAGTTCCTCATCGATGAATAAGAAGCATGCCCAGCGATGACTGAAGTACAAACTACGTGCACAACATCCGCCGAGGATGCCGCGAACCACTATCTCTCAAGCCACGACTGAGGGCTTCATGAAAAAGTCACCCTAATCCTCTCTCGCGGCCAGCTAACGCCACCCTTGTCTTGGTATTAGAAAGGAATGGCCATCTTCGATGCGACTTGTGCGCGCAGGTTGATACTCCGGGAGCGGTAGCAGAGACATGAAGCTCAAATGACAGGCAATAGCATCAGTGTTCCTCGATTATTGATGTCTGGCTAAATTAATGCGGCCCATACTGCCCCGGTGAAACAGAGCATACATGTCCATGCGGGTTAAGAGGAACATCACAACACCGTAGAACGCATATGCATGGCCAACTCAGCCATCTGAAGGTGTAGGGAACAGAACAGGGATGTGCTGACATCGGCCAGTAATGGAGACCTAGCGCAATGCGAAGATGAAGTTTTCGAGCCTGTAGTCCCCAAGATAAGAGAATGGGAAGTAGAGTGGTGGTTGCGGCTTGCAGGAACAGCTGCCCACCGGCACGACATAGGTGGAGATAGTCAAGGTTGGCTAACGCAGCAGTTCCGACCTGACTGCTGTTCCTCATTTCCCTTTCTGATCAAAGCCTCCGAAGAAACATGTGGGGATTGACTATTGAGTACGCCGAGCATCGATGTCCTGCCGAGGAATAGCCATTTTCCTAACACTGTGCACCATCCAAGATCTCAGACATCTATAAAAACCTCCGTCCTTTCCAGGATCCCTCGAGGTATCTTCACCAGCTCCTGACTTCCCGAGTCCGTCACGTCAGGTTACATTCAGTCATAGCACCTCTGAGCCCCAGAAGAAGACAGCGACATCTCGTCTCTCAGACCCTAAACTCTTGCAGTCTCATCATGAAGTCCACAAAGGGATCTCGTGCTGTCCCCCCTCGCCATTCCCATAGACCAACGCCGCCCAGCAGCCCTGCCGAAGAATGTCAGCCAGTTACCGCTGATGCTCTACAGGATGCGACCACCTCACCTGCGGCCTTGCAACTGGATCCTGCACTGTCAGGTCTCGCGGAGCAATTCGCCAAAGTGCTCAAGCTTATTTCCACAAGCGGTGAATTCCAGTCTATGACAGATTCCGGGAAAGAATCAATCCAACCATGCAGTCAGGTTGCACGTGCGTCGAAGTTAAGCTACAAGCAGGTTGAAGAAAGGTATGTCAATACCATAGGCAGCGTATCATTATGACTCACCGTGGTAGCTTGGACGAGAAAACGGGTAGATATAAGATTACAGAACCCACTGACTCTGGGGTTGATGAACTCGACCAATACGTGTTTGTCATTCGGGACAGAATAAGTCAGTCTCTGTTCTCCAAGTCATTGGAGATTCTGACCAGGTAGCAGACAGAAGAACCCAGCAGATAACCACTTTCTTTGATATCAAATCTCCGTTTTTGCGAGATATCCTGAGAGAGGTCTATCAAGACTATCGCAGCGTGTCCTTAGCCGATAGCGCACCATCGGTATGGAACCTGAACAGACCTGGCGTCCAGCTGCTAACCTGTGCAGATCGAGCAAAGCATGCTCTTCCATGTTCGAGAGGAGCTCAAGTCACACCACCGACGGCTTGAGCATGATTCCAAGGATACGGCGACTGAACAGCATCTGGGCCTCTTTGTAGACTATATAGAGGCCGCCTTCCAGCCGATCGACGAGCGCCTATCCGTTCTTCTCGCAAAGGACGAGATCACGTATGACCTCATATGGGCACTCTTCAAGCCGAATGCCAAGGTGTTCTCCACCTGCCCCGGGACCGGCGCACCAAGATGTTTCCTGTACGACCATTGCGAAGAGAAAGAGGACATGAACGGCTCAAAGTTCATGTCACTCCAAACCCGCTACCTGGGCTCCGACGGGAAAGTCCTCGGCGAGGTCACCACCACCACCAGAATCCCGTACTTCCGTGGGGCAAGCCGGATCGAACATTTACAGGCATATCCTCTTCACTACCATGCCGAGCCAGAGCAGATGAAGAGCCAGCTGGTCGAGAACGGCCGCAGGTTCGTCTCCTTGATCGGCAGCTATCATCATCATCGGTACGAAGGGAGAGCATTCGACATTGACGATAAAGGACAGATAGTTGCCTGTCACATTTGCAACAACATAGTTGTCGACGCCACTTCTTTCAAGGAGAGCAAGCCCAATTACCCCCGTCCCCGCGTTCTGACGAAGGGGAAATACCGCGGACTAGGATGCGACGATGCTACCCAACGAGCCGACATCGAGCCGACTCAACTCGACGACGAGGACTTCCTCGTTTGCAGCCCGACGGTGTTGGGTTTCTGCCTCGAGACCAAAAAATTCCGTATGTCCGTCTCTAGTCTTGCCACGCTTTCTGCTAACGGAACGAAGTCGAGTTTGCCGTGGCCTATATCAGCGACGTTAAGTGGAGTGGGGTCTCATTCGACGACGTCAAGATACCAGACACGAGAAAGGAGGCCATCGTGGCCCTCATGAAGGAATATATGCGCAAAAAGCCGGAAGGTGGCTTCCATGATGTTGTCCGAGGGAAGGGGCTTGGTTTGAACTACTTGCTCCAGTCAGTCATTGTGCCTTTGCCTGTCACCTTGTTGCTAACCCGCAAGAATAGTGGGCCTCCCGGTGTTGGCAAGACCCTGACGGCGGAGGTACTAGCAGAAACCTACGAACGCCCACTGTACACAGTAGGTCACACTGTCGCCAAGTGGTTTCGCTGCTTACACAGAACAGGTTGCGGCGGGACAGATCGGCACCGAACACGTACGAGTGGAGAAGATCCTGAGAACGATCTTTAGGGTTGCAGCCCGGTGGAAGGCGGTCCTGCTTCTTGATGAAGCTGATATCTTCTTGGCTGAGCGCACGAATGAGCCGAACCAGAACGCGCTCGTCTCGGTGTTCCTGCGCGAGCTGGAATACTTCGATGGCGTCTTATTCCTCACGACCAACCGCGTCAGGTCGTTCGACCCGGCCATCCTGAGTCGGATACATCTTGCTCTGAAGTACGGGCCTCTGGGGCGAGATGCTCGCAGAGCGGTTTTACAATTCTTCCTGGCGCAGGCCAAGACGGCGAAAGGGCCCCATGCCTGCTGCGAGAGTGCAATCGACGATCTGGCAGAGGAAGACCTCAACGGTCGAGATGTGAGGGACCTCTGCATTTTCTTCCGTTAAGAGACTGAAATGTAACCTTGATGCAGATTAGAAACGCTGTGCTCGTGGCTCGGGCAATGGCAGAGGACAAGAACGAGGTGGTAAATGAGGGTCACATAAAGGCCTCCATTGCTATGCGGAAGGAGATCCAAGTGGATGTACACGGCGCGGGCCGTATCGACAGTCTAAGTGCCTATATTTAGCGGCTAGGCGACTGCCAGTACAAGTATGGTGGCGGCGTTCTTGAGCCGCGGTCGAACGGGGAACAGAACAGGAATGTCCTATTAAAACCACTCCTTCACATAAGCAGTTTACGGGGCCGCCGGAGCGTCTCCTTGGCCAAATTGTACACATTCGTGGTAGATAGAAGTATGCAGTTTCACATCTCGATACATTAAAGTTTAGATTTGTGCCGAATCCCGCGATGCCTGATGTACGTACGTGTGGCTCATCTGCAGGATCACCTAATAGTTCCCAGAACGCTGCAAAGCCCCACCGTCGGAATAGGGATAATTTCGATGTCCGTGATTCCTTTACAGAGTTCGGCGAGGTTTCCAGGACTTCCGATAAAGCTACGGGGCCGGGAACTATACCGAGCAGGGGCAACTGCTGAGAGGCTGTTGATCCTCTGGTAAATTTACTTCTATCTTTTTAACCCTAGACAACAACCAGCGAATATAAGTCTCCGGACAATGTTGTCGACTGGCAATCCTGCCTTCTATGGGGCGAGTGCTAACGCGTCAACTTGCGGGGCGATCCGCTCCGACCTCCACATCCGGATGCTACCCCCGCAGCCCGCACGGGCTCTTCCGATCCTGCCAGACCCCGACTTCCTGGAGCGGCCGGACATCGCGGCGTGGATACGGAATAATTGCGCTGAGGCTAACAGTCGCGTGGCACTTGTGGGCCCAGGCGGCATAGGGTATACGCAGCGTCAGTCCACGTCAGGCTTTCGGATCGCGCTGACGACACCAGAAAAACCCAGCTCGCCCTGCAGTATGCGTATGAGATCCGACAGCGCTATGAGGAGATACCGATCTTCTGGGTGCCCGCAAGCACTAGCAGCCGTTTCGAGGCGGCCTATCGAGACATAGCAGCTAAGCTGCAACTGCCACAACATGCTGATCCCAATTCCGACACGCTCGGGCTCGTACGCGACTGGCTGTGTGACGAGGAGAACGGGCGGTGGGTAATGGTTCTCGACAACGTCGACGACGTGCAGATCTCTCACTCGCGCCATCCTCATGCCGCAGCGACCGAGCCGCCGGTCGAGTTATTCCTGCCGAAAAGCTGCCACGGATCGATCCTCATCACATCGCGCAGCGTGGAAATAGCACAGAGGCTGACGGGCAGTATGGACAGCGTCTACGAGGTGCCGACTTTGGATGAAGATCACGACTTGCCACGAACAAGCTCGGTGAGGGTTACGACAAGGCCGATGCCACCGATCTGGCCCGCGCTCTCGAACACATATCTCTCGCCATCAAACACGCTGTCGCGTTCATGAACCGTCAAACTTCTTGGATGTCTGTTTCTAGATACGTACACAAACTCAGAGAGGCCAACAGGACAAGCAGCCCTGTACCGCGTCCTGCTCTGAGGCCGAGAGGTGAAGAGAACAGATCTAGGCTTGCCCTTCTACAAACCCAGCACACGGCCGTGGGCCAGCCTTGATGGTGAGGAGCTTGCTTGGGCTGACCTGAAGTCTGGGACCGATCGAGATAGACGTTTATAGGCGGCTGGACCCCTTATAACATGTCGCAAACTCCGTCCACTCCTTCAGATCCATGGTTCTCACGCACTCTGTGAAAAGTCTGTCGATCTTCTCGTCATCCAATGCCTCCCCCGAACGACACCCTTGACGACGACTTGGACCATCATAAAGCCTTGCTACATAGCAGTAGAACGGGTTTCTCGAACTTGAGATCCTCGGGGGAACAATTTCTGGGGAACGCGGCGTATGTTTCTCTCCCGCAGGCGGCTACAGGAGTTCCCGCGCGTCGCGAGGAATTGAATGGGAGACGTCCCAGCTAGCTCTTCCACTGTCCACCGAACGGGCTCATATTCGACCACAAGCTTGACCTCGCTCATCGGCTCCAGAAAGACCCGCGAGACCCTCGCAGCCTCCGGGGTGTACATGGAGATTGTGTCCGGTGCCAGATCTGGTCAGTCAAACAGCACGCCCGCGGGGATATTGCCTCCTTGATGTTGCCTCTCTTAGTTGGAGTAGTATCCATGCTGCTTCCCTCGCGAGCTCATTCTCCAAACCTAGGTCCAGCGTACTCCTCTACAACATGCGGCTTTTCATCATAGGAATTACTATTAGCTGTTTGAGTGGGGGTAGAAATAGTAGCCATATGGTACTTTAATTGAGAACATAGCCGCGGAGACTGCTTTATATCTACCGGCTACCCTACCCAGCATCGGAGCCCTGCTAAACCCCCTATACTAGGACCTGTCCGATCGTGGCCGTATCTGCCGACTATACCATTCAAGGATCTACGGCACACCAGCTTCTCATGTGGTCCCCGCGTCGGTTCGCGAGGAAGCCCGGCACGGTCAGGGGTCGGCCTGCCTTCTTCAGGGGCCGTCACATTCCTACGAGGCGCACAAGCCTCCCCTTCACGGCTTCGGAATGGCTCCCAGAGGGAAGCGGGCCTTAGAAGGGGTCGGCGTCTTCCTCGTCAAGGGCTGCTCCGAGGCAGACAGGCTTTTCGAGTGGCTGCTTCTCGAGGAACTCGGCCTCACAAGCGACTCGCTCCTCAAGGCCACCGCCTCCCTCCGAGGCAGACTGACCTTTGGCGGAACGCGGCCGCAGGAGAACGAATTAGTGCCAGAAGACAAACCATTCAATGGGGTATTGCTGCTACCGTGCACTGGCCCTCGACACAACGCTGTGCACTGCCTGTTCTTGAGACAGGGACACCTACACATTAGGTGCTTTAGGAAAGGTTTCCAGACCGGATGGAATGAGCCCAAGAAGCACCATCACTCTACTGTATTTGATGTTTGACCAAGGCAGCCGATCCACGCCGAGGACAACCGGCAAATCACAGCGTAATCCGTGGCGAGACCCGTCTCCCTCCCCCCTTGCAGGGCTCAGCGTCCGGTGACTGCGTGGAGGCCATCTACCTTCGCTGCCACCAGCTGCCCTTGACACTGTTCCCTCAGCTTGCTTCCCGCAAAAGCTGCGCCTCCCCCGCCCTTCTTCCGTTCCCGCCTGTTCTCCTTGTTTGTTTTCCTTAGTCCCATATCTCAGAACCGCTTCCCTCAGCTCCATCACATCATCACGGCGACTATGATAGCCTCCTTTCTCGTTGTCTACATGCTCGGAAGACTTGGCAAAATATGAGGAACGTCTTGAATTGCCTGAGCTCCCTCCAACATTGCTCAATCTATAGCTCCATTCCTCGACTCCCTTCTAACCAATGTCGATCCTGAAGCTGTTTCAACTCTTCACAAATATTTGACCATCATTGAGAAACGTTTTCAGGTTAGGCAAGGCGATGGCCTTGTTGCCACTGAGCTCTATACACCAATTGCTGGACTTCTGTAGCTCTCCTACCCACACTCCTACTCCCACCACCACATACAAGATCGTCCCAGTTGACCTCGACAGTGCCAACACTATTCTAGCCGATGTCCAAAATACAGAGACCTCTTTTTGCCCTCGGCCGCAGGGGTTGAGCTCGCAGTGATGGCAAAGCTCGCTGGTCTCCAGCGCGTTTAGGCTATGCTGCTGAGCAAGTTGGAAGAGATTCAAACGGAGGAGAAAAGCGTTCTTGGGGGGGGGGGACATTAGCTCAGGACTCAGTAGACGAAAAGATTTCGCCGGAAATTGATGACGCTAGCGATGAAGAGACGGCCGTCGCTGAGGTAGACGGAAAGGATGGCGCCTGGGTCCCCTGTGGACCATGATGATGCCGTTGTACCTGAAAGTCAGGCTTTGACTTGCTCCGACTATTGAGATAATCTTAACTCTCCTATGTACTCGTCGATCTGAAGAACTTCTCTGTAAACCCTCGGTCCGCTTATTGAGATCCTTTCCACAAACAAAGAACGTAGATACACCAATCCACAGCTACGCATACATATGGCTCGCTGCTCCCAGCTCCAAGACCTACGACAGCTGCCACAGCCGATTGATCCGGTAGCTTGGCCGCCTCCAGCGCCAATCAGCAGATTGGCGCATCTGGTAGAAAGACGAGGAAAGGAAAAGGAGGCGGCCCCGTAATTACAGTCTCGGGAATCCTTTCCACAATCAAATCCCCTGAAGCCCTGCACCTGTTTTCTCTGTTCTTCAAGGCTGAAGACCCCAGTCATTTGCCGTACTGAGGCAATAAAAGGACCCAGCTAGTCTCCGCAGCCAGTCATTTCCGGCCCGAGTCCGTATAGTCTGACACAAGGCGTCCAGTGCTGCCAAGTCCGATAAGTAGCAATCGGCGCTTCTAGTCCGTATGGTTCGCCAAACACCCCGAATCTCAGGAAAGGGCTAACTTAAAGGGGGGCTTCGCTCCTCTTGAGATGCTCTCCTTCTACAGTCGTTCCGTTTCAGCCCCGGCAGTCATACCAGCATGCGTCGGCCCAAGATGACGTTAGAGAATGCCACGGACTCTGGTCCCAGTATGACCAGGGAAGTAAAAGCGAGGGAAAGGAGCCAAAAGAGTCGCACCGCCGACATGGGAGAAGTGCTTTGGGCCTTAGTTAAGAGCAAGAAGATATGCATTGATATCCAACGTGACCTGGACTCTCAGAAAGCTGCCCGACCTTATCTCGAAGCTCTCGACAAGGAAACATGGCAAAGGTATAATAACGCCCATTACACCCTACTAGAAAATTACTTCGACTTCTTTCTGGCCAACCAGCACCGTTCCACCAACTCAACCCTCCATAGCCTTGCGTTCAGACACTACAATCCGGCAGATATGTGGCTCTATGGTATTCAGCACTTTTTGGATGCTCTCATGAACCGGTTGCCTGCATCGCAGGAGGTGCTGTTGTGGTTCATCAGACTAGCTTACTCGATGGTGGGATTGATGTCCGAGACGGTGCCTGCATTCAAGACTATCTGGTTCGAATGTCAGGGCGATATAGCTCAATACATGTCAGTTCGATTGGACGTCTCGCAGGACATAACTAACGTTATGCAGGATGGTAATCCAAGATGACGATGAC
>JANBVO010000089.1:0-39693 GCA_030052745.1 Pleurostoma richardsiae
GATACTTCTCTGGTTGGTCCTCTGCCACCGCAGGAATCTCCGGAACTCCGAGAAAGTTGTCCCGAAACATGTCTCGACCTCGCACTCCTCGTGACACTGGATAACGATCGCGCCCCTCTTCTGCATCTCCCGTGTGACACAATTATCGTCGTCCACGTCCAGCTCGTGGCCTTCCCATGTCTCTGACATATATGTCTTTTCGAATCCCCGATTTTCCAGTATCTCAGATCGATATACTCCCATTCGGCCAGAGAGGCACGAAATCGACCCGTCAACTCCAATAGTTCCCCTGTTTTCAAAGGCTCGTCGCGCGAGATAGTCAGCAAAAGTCCAATTAACAATCCGCTCCAGGACTGACCCAGACTCGATGCGCTGGGCCCGCTGGGAAGTCCCTACTGCCACAACTTTTTGGTCCTCGAAGGGCGCAAGCATCCACTGAAAGGTCCTAGGCCCGAACCTTATATCGTCATCGGCAAGAACTATGAACTTGTGTGCCTTCCTCCTGGATGCCGGGATGTTCTCGGGAGCTGAGACAACTTGCTTTCGCTTCCTAGCACAGCTGGTCTGGGTGACCTGGATCGCGACATCGTCGTACATCTTTGCTGTGTCCCTTGACAAGTCTTTGACATCTTCAGATCTCCCATGAGGAACACAGATGGAAATATGCTTGCATCCAGCTTCAATGTGGCACTGGATCCCCTCCGACAGGCTCTCACGGCTGTTGCCGAGGGTCGCAATCACAGCAGTCACATCTGCGGGTGAGAAAGTCGGGCACTGCGGAATCGGAACGCAGTTATACGTCCAATTGAAAATCACAGAGCCGCGTATATCTGAATAGACTGCAAGGGTAAGCCATATAGTACGGCTACTTGGATTGTGAGGCTTACAACAGAGAGAGAAAGCAGATTAACGCCCACTGAAAGTTCTCGGGAGGTTCAAAAGCCATCGTGAGTAAGACTGGCACTGTTGCCTACTTGGGCGGTCGGATTCAAGGGTACTCTGAAATCGGAAGGTTGAATCAGAGCCCCAGGACCTGGGATACTATCCAATAACTTTATATATAGGTGAGGTAGAGAAAGCAGGAGCGGAATCGAGTCTGCAGTGCGCTGACGGGACCCAGTCGGCGCGCATCACACCATGTCGCGAATCCTCGCTCTTAACGAGGATCCGAACAGGTGAACACGAGCAGACGTCTATCACAATCCCACTTTACTCGAAGCTGAGCATTCTTCGGCGTTTTTTCATGCGGACTGAAGGACCCGCACGCTAACTCTCCTTCCCAGGGAGGGGGAGGATGTGAATCCTTGGCCGCAAGCGGAAGAGCCAACCATATCAAGGACCCTGCAGAACAGACGATACGCATCACTTCACGAGCGGTGGACGATTCCGCGCTAACCTCCCACAAGCAGTCTTTGATGAGTGGGATATGCAAGCCTGTGTGACCTGGATCTTTAATCCTCATTCACTGGACGGGACATGCACCGCTACAGACTCCGGGCGCTAGGCCTCAGTTACGGCCGTTCCTCACCCCAAAAGCTTTTAGGCATTGGCAGCTATTAGTACTGTTCTACCCTGGACTACTATGTCCGGAGGAGATACCGAGCTAACGCAGGTCGCCAGACATGGACTCTAAAACTTGGGGTGATCTTTTGTTACCTGGTTTGGACAAAAAACTCCAGCATCGATTCAAGTTCGGCTAACGTAAAAATATAGACCACGTCATTGCAGAATACGACTCAACCCCTATTGGTCCCGTTCACATCTCCTTCCGTGAATTCTCTTCCATGTCCAGAGATTCGCCCACTGTTACCCCAAAGATTCATCAATAGAGACTGTGAGTCTCGCCGATCCTCAGGGACGTCTGGAGCTTCGCTCCCACTTGGACCCTCATTTGATCTTGAATTACCATTTGCCAACGGGCCTTGATGAGACTGCTCCCTCTCTGATGTCGATTGAGTCGTCTGGGAAGATGTCCCTTCGGAGATGGGTATCGGCTCAAGTGGTGATATCTGTCCAGAGGACGCTGCCTGCTCGGGAGAGGGTAATGTAGCCGGCGGCTGGTGCTCTTCATGAGTCGAACTTGAATTTTGGGTAGACGGTCTGTCCTCGACACTCATGATTACGATACTTTCACCTGTTAGCTCCCATTCCACTGCCACTATTAGGTTTTACTCACTGTACCTATAACGTTCTGATTATCATGGAAGTGTGATGAGGCCGGAGGGATTCCTGAATGGATGTCAGACAGAAAGTGATCTTTATATAGACGGCAAGACAGACGGCAAGACATGGTCTATGAGCAACTGGAGACGCGGGGATCGTATCTTATTCACAGTCAAGTACGCTCTCTCCCTTCTAAGCTCGGTGTCCAAGCAAGTAGCTTCTGCAAATGTATGAAATTGCCGTTCCCAACCTTGCATTGACCGTGAGAGGGCCATATCCAGGGCGGCCAATCCTGCATGACTTGAACAATACCTGCAAATCGACGACAAATAGATGAACAAGCAAGCTAGCTACATGCGACCAGCTGATGCTTCTCGACCGATGAATCAGACTATTGAAAAAGTACCATAACCCATGCTGATTCGAAAGATACGTTGACCGAGATGGGAGACCAGGATTGGTCATTGTGGATGTCAAGCTTGATCTGGCTCGGAAAGTATTGGAACATTGGACTCATGGACGGTTCAGTCCTTGTAGGCAAATTGTACATGTGCATGGTCTCAATGTAGTAGCAAAGTCTCTGTCTGCATATGGGAGCCAGCAATGACGAAGATATCATGCAGTTGACTGACTACGAAAAGAATAGCAGGACTAAGTGCGTATCCAGGAGAGGGACTCAGGAAGCGTCAAAGGCGAAATCGCATGCGAGATTGGTAACGCAACCGAGTGCGGGACTCAAAGCGACAGAAGATGCGCGATTATCGCGCAGTCGAGTGCGACATTATAGCGCAATTGAATGAGGGAATAAAGATGTACTGAGTACGCTGACGATTGCGGGATGGAATGCGCATTTGTGTGCGGAGTCCATTGCGCATCCAAGTGCGGAATCCATTGCGCATCCAGGTGCGGAGTCCATTGCCGCATGAATCTTATCAGCTCGTGCCAGATCAGCAACTCAATCACCTGACCTGTAGTGAATCCGAAATTTTCTTTTCCCCGCGCTTAAGTTAACGAGCCCAAAGGTCGAGATTAGGCGTCAAATGGTAACATCGATCTTGTTCGAGAACAGCATTTGACTTTTTCCCTGCTTAGCTCCATGCATACAGCATGACGGGGTCAAATCCCGTCCAGTTGAGGGCGCTCGGTTGTTCATTCAAGTAGGTAAGTTGTGATTGCACTGGAAAACATCGATTCTAACTTTTCAAGGACGCGTCCAATAATCCGACTGACTCACCACTACTAACTCGACGGCGGGCACGACCGATTCTCGCGATGTCCAACACCGCCGAAGAAGCGCTGAGTGGAAAGAAAGTACACGTCGACGGTTCCTACATATTTACGGTTACAAATCAGACAAAAGTCATCGCAAACGGCATGTTGATCATGATATATGACTCAGGTGCGACTCGTGCTCGCTGGCACGGGAAGAGCACAGGAGAGGAAGGGCAATGTGTATCTCGTGGATGCAAGGTGCAGGTCTTCAATGTGGATGTGGAATTCAGGACATGATGAACTGATCCCTGTCAATTTCCAACATGAGCCTGGAACGAATACATCGCCGTCTGTTCCAGCGAGGATTGCGCCTGTGATTGCTGTGATGAGTCAAATCCTAGATATGAGATCATCTCCATCCCCCTTTGATATCCCACTTTGATAACGAAGGAAATGTCCTGTGAGTGTGTGTCTGGGATGAGGGCGACGATGCAATCTGTCCGCCCTTTGATCGCTTCTGGGGACATCATATCTCTCCTCCTTTCCCAACGCCATTGGAGGCTGGTTTGAATGGCTTGAAGAAGAGAATCAGGGTTCCTTAGAAGTTGCTCTAAACGTCCAGCCATGGCAGCCATGAACTGAAATACGACTTCTATCGAATGGTTAAACCGGACTACTGAGTGACACATGTGAAACTCACGTTTCGGTCTGTGATCCGGTGGGACATCTAAGTCGTCTAGACCAGCATCTAGCGCAGCAAGCGCTTCTGGGTCACAGACCGGTGGCTCCATTACCTCATCTTCCTCGACCGTCTCTAAGCGACTGCGCTTCGGCCTGCGATCTATTGAGGCTTCCGGGTTGCCTAAAGCAGTGTGCAACGCAGTAATTGCTCGTCGGTCGAAGGCCGCTTGCTCTACTATCTTCTCCCCCCGGGCCAGGTCTGGCCCATCACTCTTGCTCGAATCCCTCTCGATGACATCTATTATGTCAGCTTAGAATACAGGGATGATGGGGGAACACACTGAGTATCATCTTAGCAACAGCATTGTCTTCTTTGTTACAGACATCCTTGATGATGTCGATCAACGCGGTCCTCAGTCCGGGGAAAACTGGACATTCCTCGACGACTTGAAGAAAGAGTTCAGGAAAGATATCGCGGATACCGGTCTTTTTGAGGCTGTCATGCGTTGCCTTCGTCAGGGTGAAACATGCGAGAATGAATAGGTTGAGGGAGTTCCTAGGGCTTGAAGAAGACGTCTTCTCAATGATAGGCAACAGCGCTTGACTTTCTGGTTCTCTCTTCACTGCTTTCTCCACGATTTCCGGAAAGTCGTTTCTCTTGCGTCCTTTCTTGAACGCGCTGACTGTAAAAGTCTTCAGCTTATTTTTGTTGCGGTCTATGTCTTTTCGTACTTCGCAGAAAGCTTTGGCTGACTCTAATCTCGTCATGTAATCGGCAAGGTCCTGATCAAGGCCATAGAGATACCGGTCTCTGCGAGTGAGCGCCATTGTCGCAATGGTGAAAGGGAATCAACAGAGCTGAGAGCGGCAACGGGGCTGGCGAGAGTACGGGAACGACGTCGGGGACGAGGACGGGAACGACGTCGGGGACGAGGACGGGAACTGATGCGGGGTTGAGGACGGCAACGAAGGTGAAGGTGGTAAGGATAGCGGAGATGGGCGTGGAAGGAACTACAAGAAGGAAACATGATTGGCTAGGATGAGGCACCAGCCGATAAGAACAAATTCCTGATGTCCAATCAGCTGGACACGCATTCTCCACCTTCACTTGCGGAATGAGTGTGGCCTTCATAAAATATTGAGGTTGATGAAAGACTGCATGCATTTGGCCAGAACTCTGTATCTCCGGGAGGGCGGACAATAATAACGACGGATTTAAGGGTGTGATGCAAGCGTTTCCTATTGGGTATATCTGTCGTGATGGTGCACGCTGGACAATGGCACCAATGAAGCAGCCCGTGAAGTTGCCTGATCGGATCAGGATGGACAGGTGTGAGTGTTGTCTAAATACAGCGAATCAAGCATGACAGAGCTTGACGGGCAATAATACTCTACTTGAGCCTCATGTGCGTATATAAGGTCTCTCTCTGCACCACGAAATCTTTATCACTCTCTCAATCCTTTCAACCCACATGGTCGCTGCTGAACATAATTAGACACTGTGATTCAGAAGTAAGTACAGCTGAGATCTTGTATATCGGGAACGTGAGCTCATACTCTCTTAGAATGCCTCACAAGGGTAAAGGCAAAGGATCTGGCCGTCAAAATGATAGCAAAAAAACCCGTGACAGTGAGATGTCGAGTGAAGCAGAAGAGACCCAGAAACGATTGGGCCAGCTCTTTAATCTAGTCAGGCAGAGAGACGATGCACAACATCAATTCGAAACACTCGTTATGGGACTAGCTGCTCGTGGACGTGGTATTGAGGCAGCACAGGAGCTGTATCAAAACATGGTCAACCTAGATTTTCAGACTATTAGGGGTCTGTCAAGCTCTGCAAGACAGGCACAGAGGCGGAGACCACGGCGATCGAAGAAGAAAGATCAGATGGAGCAGATGGAGCAGATTGAACAGACCGAGCAGATCGGAGAGATCGACCCTGTGGCGCAGAATTATCGAGACTTAAACCAGGCGTGGAACATGCAGCAAAACATCCGCGCTCTCCCAGATTCGTTGGATGCGTTCACTGAAGAGGAACAAGAGATGGTTAGGGAGATTGCCCGTTTGCAAGCGGAGATTGCTCGCCTCAGTGAGGATATCCAGAGGCTTCAAGACTGGCTAAAATATTACCCTGGCGAGTATCTAACGTTACATCATTTCGGGTATGATGAAGAAGACGAGGATGACGAGGGAGCGGCAGGCGGCGCTTTATCTACTGGAGAGCTATTTCTTTGAATCTACCACGGGCGCATTGAGAATAATGTCATCGCTCTATGATTGCAAACAATCAAGTTGAAGAGACTTCATTTCCTTCAGCATGTCGTTCCTATATCAACTCTGAGAATGATCGCATGCTACCTATGTTCTACACAAATTCTCGTCTCTGTCGTAATTGCAGCTCCTGTCTTGAAATTGCTGAGGTTAGAGCCAGCAATGGAGCTGTTAGTGATGATCAGTCCAGGGATTGCGGAGGTGAGCGGTGGAGCCCACAAAGCACGTGTCGAAGATATACATACTCTATGTGGCCAAAGCGCGGAAAAGGGACGCTACGCGTTAAGGGGCAAGGTATCTGGCAAGCGAGATCAGTGAGTGTCGACACCGTTTAGACTATCGAGCGGGGGAGGAGAAAGCCGAGAGCGGGTGGGGGTTCGCTTATGTAATTCACGTGAGGAATTGAGCGTCCAAAGACACCATTTTATTTATCTCTTGCCTCCGAGTAACTTCATCCAAACTGCTCTCCTAGTCCGAGGATCCATTCCCACCATCAGACCACCACGAAAATGAGGGATAGAATCGTGGAAGAGAAGGTAGTCCTGGAGCGGGAAGCTTTTATAGCTTCTATTGATAGAGATGCGATTCGCGATTTGGCATCCTCTTACCACAACGGTGATGAATGTACGATCTTCAGGATGAGACATGGTTCTTTCAACGTCTGTTTTTTTGTCGAATTCGATCCTCCACCTCATGGGCGGCGACGGGATAAATGGGTTGTACGGATTCCATTTCCGGGACGAGTTCCGTGGGTTGACGAGAAGATCGACTCTGAAGTGGCCACGATGAAGTACGTTCTGATGCACTGTCTGTCCGGCTGTCACTGATCGCCTGTAGGTATGTCCGTAGGGAGACCAATATTCCCGTTCCGGAAGTGATTGCGTTCTCATACACTGCCGGGAGCCCGATTGGATTGGCCTTCATTATCACAGAATATGTGGAAGGTACCACTCTGCAGGCTCTCGGGTTCCGTGATGGAATGAGATGGCAAGATCGAGACGGCCTTCACCGAAGCTCGGTCTTGACTCGCGTCTATGACCAGCTTGCAGACGTGTGCATCCAGTTACGTGGTCTTGAATTCACCGAGATCGGCGCCCTTGGTATGCCTACAGGACCAGACCAGGACATTGCAATCCGTCATCGTCCATTACCTATCGAGGTTCTCCTCCAGCACGTCGAAGGTCTCGAGCCCACATCGTTCTTCCAGGAGAAAAAGACTTTCAAGACTTCCTGCGATTATGTCGCAGCTTTGGTCAAACTTGCCATGAACCTGCTCCGAAAGACCCGAGACCCTGACTTTGGTCCTGGCGAGGAAGATACTCGAAAAGATCTTTTCGCGTACTATACTTTCTGTAAGTACGTGTCGGATCACTGGACGAGGAAGGACGGCAATCTCGGTCCCTTTGTGCTGTCGCACGGAGACATGAATCTGCACGGCGATAACCTCATCTGGGACGAAAACCTTAATCTCCGTGCGGTCATCGATTGGGAATGGAGCTATACAGTTCCTATACAATGCTACATTCCACCAGCCTGGCTGAATGGAATCCATCGCGAACCGATCTGCCATCTGAGTGGTTCCGGCATGACAGCTTATCGAATCGAGCTGATATCTTTCTGCAAGTCTATAGCAGAGAGATCGGCGCTACGTTGGCCTGGCTCGTCTCTGCATAGGGAATGGCGAAAAATAGCCAACGATTCTCGGCATCTGGTCGTACTGGCTTTGCTCTATCCGGATACGATCATCGACGTCTACTGGAATTTCCTCGAATTTAAGCTCTGTCCCATCGATTATAAATCACCGAATGATATTGTACGATACTGGAAAGAGCAACGCGAGAGAGTAGACAAGTTCTTCCATGCAGAGGGTGCCAGGCGCTTGCTGCAGAAAAAGCTCTCTGAGCAGGAAGCTTTCGACGGTCAATACCACAAGTTCCTCGAGGAGAGCGGAGGCGAGCATAGGTTCTGCCAATGCGAGAGATGCCGAGAAGAGCAGGAGATGTTCGAAAACTTGCAAGAGCTCCCATTTCCGTTTCTGGAGCCTGAGCCTGTAGACGGTATCCGGGATGGCAGAAGCAGCAGCACCTCGTCCATCCTATAAACAATTCGATGTTCGAACATCGTAGCTAGCCAAGGGAATTAGAATGGTGCAAGTCAGGGTTGTATGTAAGGTTGTTTGTTACGCGTAGAGAGGCGACGGCTCTCTAAGCTTTTGCCCGATGTGTCTGGTTGCCCTCACGTCCCAACAAGGAGGGGGAAATTGTTCCGTTGGTCGGATGCCCTAGCTCATTAAAGACCCCATGTCCCTTCTTTAGCGGCCCCGATTAATGGAGATAGAGGCAAGGGATGAATGAACATAGGTTCGGAAACCACAGGACAAGCGAACTTGTAAGTAGATACTACATAACTACCCCATCAGGTCTCGCCACTGGGTAACCGTTCTGAGGGGCGCGGAGCCCCTGATCGCAAATCTCACATTCCCCCTGGTCTAACGCCTCAGGTCAAATGGGCTCAACGCCATTTCGGCTATACCTCCTCCCTGCTGGTGGGTCAGATACCTGAACGATTTCGCCTCATTCCGTATACCCGTAAAGACACCGCTGGGCTTACATGCTAAGTCAACCCTCCCCATGCTTCCGTGCGTCAACTTCTTTCCTCGCTGACTCCTGCCATACGCTTCCTTATACGTTCGTGAGAGGTCGGACTCCTAGGTCGTCCTGTTTCGCCACATTTCCTTGCCCTGGGTACCTTGTCTCATGTTAATCCTTTCATCTCGGCTTTCCCAGTCTGCCTCGCCTTCATGACCATGTAGTTGTAAGGACGCCTTCCGCCTGAGACGTCATCTATCTCTAAATGGCGCATGAGGAAGCCTGTGCTTAACAAGTCATGGTGTGGCCCCTGAATATTGCTTCACGCCACTCTCGTGATGGCAGGCACGCTCAATAAGCGAGCAGAACCTGGTTGTCGGTGGGGTATCCTAGCTCGTCAAGGACCGCATGACATCCCTTCGGCATCCCCGATTTGCCAGCCCATACAGGCGAGGCAGAATCAAGATGGATTCAGTGGCTACGAGACGGGTAGAGTTGCGGGTGGAGACTACTGGGCTATATTTCCAGCTCTTGGAGGTGCCGCGTAGGAGGTTTCAGGGGCATAGATCCTGTGAGTCGCACGTTCCCCTGATTTGAGGCACCATCCCTAGTATACCTCGCATATGAGCTCGGAGCTGAGTCCAGTGACTCAAGATGGGTGGGTTCGATGCCGTGTCGGATGTCAGTTTCCGTGCGGGTGTGTTGGGCTCCAGGAGGGCGTCCCCTTGTTTCCCTCTGTCATCCTGGGAGAGCATCGTAATGCTTTCCACGGTGAATGGCCCTGCCCCGGGATGATACGCCGAATTCAGCTTCAGGGGTGCTATCTCACGCAAGGCGCAGTAGCCAGCCCTGATGAAAAGACAATAAGACAGATTCCACAAAGGATGAGCTATGGTATATGCCTACGAGGAATCACGGATAATTCACTGCGGGAATGAGGGTCTTCTTCCTGGCTTTGAGCATAGGAACCAAGTATGAAATTCTTAGGCTGGTCTCCTGCTCGTGTCTGTCCTATTTGCAGCAGAGCTGGCAACGCAAGTTTTGAACTGCCCGAAGCCATGTGGTCTCCCATCTCGGGCTTCTTAGTTTGCCCTGCTTTCATGGCTACCTAACCCTGTAAGGAAATGTCCTGCCTGGAGACCTCATCTGTCTCAAAATGACCATCCCCGATCACACCGCACATGAAAGAGCCGGGCCTAGTCAATCTCAGCAAAAGCCCCTGTATCCTCCACCGTGATACCGTTTGTGGAGGCAGCTATGCCTAGTGATACAGCGGAGCTCTGCCACGTCAGCAGAACGCCCTGACTTCGTGTCCTTTCCTTCGGTGTAGCCGATCACGCCACACGTTGGCAAGGCAGACTTGGGGAAGGGACTTTTGGGAGGGACGGGACTTTCGAAGTCGCAGCTGGATGCAAGGCAGCTCTTTTTTGCTCATGGGTCCCACGTAGACATCGTCAGGGGATTGCGTCCTGTCAGTCGCATGTGATGCAAGGTCTGAGAACCCCTTTATCATCCCCTGGCGTACACACCTCAAGCTAACTCTGAGACATAACAATGGATTCAATATCATGTCGAGTGCCTGCTGTCATGCAGGTGGGTCGATTCTAGCAGCATGTCCTCTTGACTTGCTTTTGCCGTCCCGGTAGAGCATCTTGGAGCATTCCCTGGCAGATCAGACTTACCTTTGGTGTCCCTGCGTTGAGTTCAGTGGATACTCAAGACGTGCCTCCCCCTTGCTCCATTCTCGCTCTCACCGAAGTCTCCCATATCCGCTCAGCCGTGTCTACCGGGGTGTGTTATGCAAAGTCGATTGCGACCTTATACCCTTGCCATGTCTCACGAGCTCAAAGGCACGAGGCGCAGCGCGAAAGTCGTGTTAGTTACGTTAGTCTGCCTTGCCATCGCCACAAAGCGGCGTAAGTCTATTAAGGGGAGAATCAGGGGTTCCATCGACGCCAAGTGATGCTGGGCAAGTTGCCTGCTTGTCCATATTGTCTCACTTCTGTGATTCATCCGAGCTCTTTTGAGTGTGTGGTTATGGTGTCCTGTAAGTAATATATGCCTGCTGTTGAGAAGGAATCAAAGCAGTTGGCCAAGCTGAGAAATTGAAACTCAGGCGATCAACACTAGAGACAGGAGTAAATCAATTCTTCAGCAGGAGAGAATTAGAGACGAGAGGAGAAGGAACCAAATGTGTTGTGCATGCGTCTGGAGACGAACCCCTGTAAGTTGATTCCATTTTTGGCCTTGTGGCAACTTTAACCGAGGTGGCAGAATGAGGCTCCCAAACAGCGCCACCGTCACCACACCATGCACACCCACAGCACACCCTCTGCACAGGTTAAAGCAGCACCAGCACCGGCCCACTCACGAAGACGGAAATGACCAAGGGCAAGATTCGGGGAGCATTTTAATCTGTAATTTCTACAAAAGTTTACCACGCCCTAGGTAAGATAGCCCCATTGCCTTGACGGAGAGATGCCTCAACGCCGATCGAAAGCCAGGCAGGGGACTCATTCAAGAGCGCGATAATTCCCGCCATAAGCTGGGGTCAAGATGAACTCTGACCCCCTAGATCAGGTTAACCTGATGCGGTGTCGCTCTTTCTTCTCATGAACATGCACGGTAGCGCCCTCCGGACTGCTATGATCGAAGCTGCCTATCTTCTAGTGGCACGTCGAAATGCGACGCGAACAAGTGGAGCCAAGAGCTAGCACATTACGCATCGAGCATCAAAGTGAGTACTCCGGAGGTGGCTCATCAAGGCCTGCTGAGGAGGCTACCACAACGTCAACAGCAATAACCAAGTACTTGTCGCGCACAGTCAGCGTTGACCATCGCCGGGTCCAACCCGGGCCACTCTCTCACGCGAACTCACCTCGATGTTCTTGCGCTCTCCGCTAGAAAACCCTGCTATAGCCTCTAGCGCATACTGCCGGGAAATACTCGCCGCCTTGAATGTGGGCAGCACCCGAGGGACCAACTGACCGTTCCACATGGCGCTATCCAATTGGTATGGACCATCACAGATATCTGTGCGTGAGATAACTAGATCCCCCGCCGTGGAATATATCCGGGCATACGATGATACTGCCCTCCTTAGCGTCCCCGCTTGTACAGTTGTTAAAGCCCTGAGCCCGATGTGGAGGCTCCGAAGTCTGATGATGGCGAGCTGCTCCAGGAGTGACTCTGATAGAAACACGACGAGTGCGATGTCTAAAGGCTGACCAGGTGTGAGCCTGGCGGGACTGGGGATGCTAAGCTCTACTTGTAGGGAGGGGCTGTACTTTGGTAGCCATGGTGACTCATACGGGATTCTCTTCTTCGGATCGAGACATTCGGCTGCGAGCATAGCAGTAGCGCTTGTCCGCGTCGGTGGGAGCGAAGTTAGCGGGTGCACTGAATTATATGGCCGGAAGCCGACTTCCTTCTCCTTCTTGAGCTTCGGCTGAAGCAATCCGGCACGAGTAATCTCAACCCGGACGAAGTAGGTTGCCCTCGCTCTGAGTCCCGGAAGGCTGACATTCAATGTCGGTGGGGGATCCGATGGCGAGGACACAGGAACTGGAAAAGGAACACCAAAGGGAACAGTGTGCCGTCCTTTGGGAAGATCCCAGGTGTCCTGTTTGCTCGCGGGAGATGGAAATATTGACCTGAAGACTTTGAAGATCTCCAAAGTGCTGGTTAGAAGGAAACCATCCCATCCCATTCTCAGTGTTGGACCTTAGCTAACCTTGGTCGCGGTTGCGACTCGCGGCTCAACAAAATGTGATGCGGACGCCTCAGTATGAGCCGGTGTGAAAGAGAGCACTAGCTTTCCTGGACAAAAAGCTTGTTAGCAAGAGAGGTCTTTCTTCCACTTTGGCAGATGAATGCACACCATAGAGAGAAATTGTTAACGCGGTGATGGTCGTGGATTTTGACACAATAAGAAGAACTGCCCCTTGGACTTCGTCTCCCGAAGAGAACCAATCTCTTCCTACAGGTACATTATTAATATCAATATCAAACTTCATCGTATTGGGAGCAGTGAACTTGGTATTCGTCGCCCAAGGATGGGCTGGTGGCGATTAAAATTGGAGCTCCTTTGCACCGCTCCTGAGAGGGGGACAGAGAATCAATGCTCTCTACCGGCCGATAATAGAAAGACGCTAAACTCAGAAGCCTGGAGCCTGAAACCTAGTAGGTGATAAAGCGGACTGCAGTTGAATTTGTGTGGAATTATAGTCGTTGGGGCGTGCGGGCGAAGGCTGGGCAGGTGGGTCCGGATATCTCCCACCCATGCATACGCCACTGATCTTCATCCCATGACTTTGAGTTCATCCCGGCGCACGGGCGCACTCTTCCTGTACTTGGTTGTTGGAATGTATGGTAACCGGCCATATCTCTTCACATGCTGTGTGTCGTGTCCCAGCTCACTCTCAACAGACCGCCCTTGAGGTTCGTCTTCGCCACTTCACCTTCCTACTCATGTGGCTCGGTCGTTTGCCTCTGTTCTCCCAAGAGGCCGTCTTTTGTCCTTCAATCCGGCGGTATTTCCATAGCTCCGATCTATCCAGGCGAGGATATAGACTTTTAGCGACTGTGCACGAAGACCATAGTAAAAGATTGTACTGTTTAGAAGGGTCTTCAGAGCAGACTATTCCACTTGATATTATGGCGGCACAGTGCCTAAAGGTATGTACAAAAGCGCCAGGCACACAGCGTGTCACCGATTATCTGCAGCCTTGTACCTACAGCAGCCCTCACCGCAGAGACACTGCTTGTTTAAACCGCGCCAGTAACTCCCCGAATAATCAACCGTAATTTCCTGGCCCGAATCGATGCCCTTGCTCACTAACATAGTTCGCTGGGTGCTCATCCATACAAAGTTCTCAAACTGCGCATTCGGCTTGCAGCTGTGGTTTATAAAGCGCGTGTAGTTCCCCTGTCTTCCCTGCCAGATCTGAAAGCGCCGACCCGCGGCTGAGCTGTCCATTACGTCGACGTCTCTCAGGTCCTTGGTTACAAGCCCCATGAATTCTCCAATTGTCGCTCCCCGCTCAAAGGGCACGAGCGCCTGGAGACCGTTGTTTCGTCCATCGGAGGTCCGGAATATCTGCACCGGACAGGGTGCTCGTGGTCCGCCAAACAGAGAGGGAATACAGTGGCAGGCATTAACCTTGGGGTCATCAGACTGGTCCTGCCCGCATTTATGACAGGTATCAACGGCTCTACGACAAGCGGCTACATTGAGCGGCGGGATCCAGCGTGGGTCGTCGCCTCCCCAAGCATTGATGTCAACGAGTGACTCCTCAAGGTGCTCGAAGCTGAAAAGCTGGCCATGCTCGAGATATGTGGAGCGGAGAGGCACAGGATCGGAGCCGTCGGGAAGAATGACCCAGTCATGGGGGTGGCCCGTGAAGCGCTGCTGGGACGCCTCCCCCACGACGACAAGCAACTGGCGCCAGTTTGGATGCAGGGTGTCTGCCGCAACCTCGATCCTTGAGCGCAACTTTCGGAGACACTGCATGCTTTCCGCGTTGAGGCCGATACGGTACTTGCAGAAGCGGTAGAGGCCCATACCAGCGAAGACGAGCGCAGCCCATCCGCCAGCGTCCTTGATCTCTTTGTATCCGCGCCAGACCGCCATCTTGTTCCGCATGTCCTTTTCGTGCCACCCAAAGTCGTTGCACGCCTCCATCAAGGCTGCTTTTCGGCACTTGGTTGCGGACATAGCCGGGTATGTGACGGCGAGGAAGTCGACGTACGATTCAAAATGCTCGATCCAACGGGCCTGCACAATAACCTCGATGGACCGGCAGGTGCGACTTGCTTGTGTTACTTTCCGGCAGAAGGTGTTGCTGTGGTTGAATGAGCCACCGACCTCGCCAAGACCGGCCATGACAGTCCCGCCTGGCAAAGTAGTACACGATACGGTCCTAGTGTCCGAATCTTGGTGAGGTATTGGTCCGGCGGTACTTATGATGGCAGTCGCGGCGGCAGTGGCTGTGTTCCACTGCTCCAATATCATCTGGGGTTCCGGTTGGACGCCGCCATGGATCTGCTCCCAGATGCCGACAACGAACCTGGTCATCGAGGACTCCTGAGGAGAAAGGACAACTTCGCTTTGAGTCTTTAATCTCTTAGGGAAGTTGTGGTTGGATATCTGCATTTGTCGTTGGCTACCCAGGCCCTCGACGACAGTGAAGTCGGCTCGAGCAGGTCGGAGGGCGCTAATGGTTTTTCGGTGGTTGCTGTACCCAAGGGCGTCCACGGGCGACTTGGATCGTCGACGCGGTGTCGGTGGGACTGATGGGGCCGGCAAAGCGGCATCTAAGGAGGAGTCCGGCGATTGCACGTCGGCAGTAGCTATGCGGGCATCTGCCGACGCAGCCGACACGGGACTCCTTAACGTTTCAGGCGTCAAAATTCCGGATAAATCAAGTAGCCTCTGTTGAAGGTATTAGAAATCCAATTCTGACGGCAATGGGCCGGCGGTGACACAAGGCCGGAAGGACCTCATCAGACATGGTGGTGCTCCAAGTACCAACTCACCGATACAACTGGCTCTCGCGTAGAAGGCGACTGGCTCTCAGTGGGCGTGGCACGGTCGCCACGCTCTCGCTCGCAATAGCCATTCTCTATGAACGCCTCGAATCGCAGCACGGGATTGCTTAGGCGATCGATGGACGGGTATTGCAGCAGGATGTCAGTAAGATGGTCTAGGATGGCACGACTGAGGCTCTGACGGAGAGACTCTAATTGTTCGGGAGATACCATCTTGCAGCCCATGTAGCATATTGCCCTTGTGCTTCGCTGGCGCGGGAAAGAGAGGAGAGGGGAGATGAACCCAGGACCGAAGCGACACGTCAGATCGATTACGCCCTCGGAGCACGGTGGGGACAGTGCGATTTCGGAGCGAGGAGAATCAGGGCCCGGGGGTTGCGATTCGCTATTAATCCAACCGCGCAACGACGGTGGAAAGGGAAGAGCCGGCTAATCGTAAGAGGGGAAAGACGGCGTCGGCCTCGTAGTCAGCACAGATCTTCTGCCTGGGCAGCATGAAATTCCAAGCGAGTGCCAAGATCTCTGGTGCCGGTCTGCCCGACGGTCATTACATGCCGTGACGTCATTGGGTCCACCAGAGACGAAGTCGCTAATGTACCGTGCTCAAGCAAATGGGTGAGCGGGTACCTCGTACTGCTGCAGACCGAACGAACTATACGGGCATAGCCTTATCGCTCTGACGAAGGAGAGCGTGAGAAAAGGTTTGGGATAACTTCGCGGAAACCCACGTACAATTCTTCGACATGCGCAGACGGTGGCGTCGGTCACCATGATGGGAGGCCAGCGCCGTCAAGACATGATGCCTCTATGGATGACGCTTGCTCGCTTCCGTAAATTCCCTTTGGCGCCACGCCACCACAGCTTTTATCTCTACAGGACCCACATGGAATCCTTGGCCTTGCCGCCTCCCGCTCCCTCGGCAGGCTGGCTAACTGACCCTTATCAATCGAGCCCCAATGATCGGAACTATAATTATTTTTGTTTTGGCTTGGGCAGTCACACGCAGGGCGGCTGTCAGTCCTCTATAGGTAAAGCTTGCCGGAGAAGCGAGACGGTGGTCAGGCGCTCAATCGCGTCTCTTTCGCACGCGTTTAAAACCTGCCGTTCATCAACATATTCAACTGAACGCTCCCTCGCTTACTCCTCACTCTTGTGTCTCCGCCATCAAGGCCCCGCCTCCGGCGAAAATAGCAAAAGCACGACTCAAATGACCCCGTACAACGTGAAGCGAGAAGAAAGCACGTGGGGTCCGTCAGAGGGGAATCGGAAGATGGGCACATCTAACTCTAGCGACGGCGGAACAGATAGCCCTGATCGCCCTCCCTATGACGGGCGCACCGGTACATCCGACCGACTAGAACCGTTGGAGCAGCAAGAGACGAAGGCATCGTACTCCTTCGAAGGTGTCAGAGATTGGCGTCGGTGGAGAGTTCTCCGGCCGGGACTTGGTATGTACCACGACGTTAAAAGAAGATTGCCTTTTTATTGGAGCGACATAACCGACGCCTGGACATACCGTACCGTCGCCAGCATCATTCGCATGTACTTCGTCAAGTATGCCCTCACTCTCCCTGGCGCCACCCAGCCGTCCCGGCTTTTGTAACCTTTGGCACCCAGTGCTGTGCTGACCACCTGCGCAGTCTCTTACCAGCCATTGCCTACACGCTGGACATGTACCGCCGCACCGGAGAGTTCTTTGGTATCAACGAAGCCCTCTTCTCGTCGGCTCTCGCGGCCATCATCTTCAGCTTGCTCGGCGCTCAGCCCCTCACCATCGTTGGCGTCACTGGTCTAATCTCACTCTTCAACTTCACCATCTACGACATCCTCAGCATCTACGACATTTCCATCTATCCCCAGTTCATGGCTTGGACCGGAATATGGGCTGCAATCTTCCACTGGCTGGTCGCCATCTTCAACGCCTGCGACTACATGCGTTACGTCACTGACTTCTCGAGCGAGTCTTTTGGGATGTATGTCGGCATTATTTACATGAGTGAGTGGTCCTGGGGCTTTTCTTCTCTAGCGGTTATTTCCTCTAATAATTGTGCACAGTTAAGGGAGTAGAAGAGCTGGTCAATGAGTTCAAGATCGCGGGTTCCGCCGGCGGATATTTGGCTTGCATGATTGCCATTCTCTACTTCGCATCAGTCTATGCCCTTGAAAAGCTTGGATACGGCAAGATCTGGAAGGCGGGATTCCGAGGGATCCTAGCCGACTATGCCTATGTTGTATGTCTTCCTCTTCACCGCCGAACCTGCCCACGTCTTCCCTCCTTCTGACAGGGTATCAGTTTTGCACTCTCTTCTGGGTTGGCTTCTCGCATATACCAGGGACCATCAAGTCGACGCACATTGCACGTGTCCCAATCAGCAAGGCCTTCGCGCCAACGCAATCGCGCAGCTGGCTGATTGATTTTTGGAACCTCGACGTGAAATGGGTTTTCATTTCTATGCCGTTCGGCTTCCTGGTCATGCTACTCTTTTATTACGACCATGTCAGACATTTTGGGCTCCTTCCACTGAATTCCCTGTTGCTGACATACAATTACAGAATGTCAGCAGCATCACGGCCCAGGCGCGCCAATTTCCGCTGAAAAAGCCCGGCGGTTTCCATTGGGACTTCTTCCTCCTCGGCTGCACCACGTTCGTCGCGGCGATTCTTGGCCTTCCCATGCCCAACGGCCTCGTTCCCCAGGCGCCTGTCCATACCGATTCGCTCACCGTTTACAAGACTAGACTGCGTATCATTCCCACCGCTGAAGGGGAAGATACCGAGATCCGTCGCCCAGTGGTGAGTGCCGAGGCAGTCGTTGAGCAGCGCGTCAGTCACTTTGTGATGGGATTGGCTCTTATTGGGACAATGACTGGACCCCTCCTTGTGACCCTTCACACAATGCCCAACGCTGTCTTTGCCGGCGTGTTCTTTGTGGTTGGTGTATGTTGCCTCCTATTCCCATTTCCTCTCTGCACCTACATGTTTACTGATTCTATCATAGTGGGGATCGATTGAGTCAAACGGCATCCTTCAGAAGTTCGTCTTTCTCCAGGCCGAGGAACGGTTCATCCAACGTGACGAGCCCATGCTACAAATCCGGAAACGTAAGATCTGGCTGTACATTGGCATCCAGTTCTTCACCGTCGCAGCTTGTGTTGCCATCTCGCATACCCTTGCTGCTATAGGGTTTCCGGTGTTGATCATGCTCCTCATCCCGTTGAGAATCCTAGTCGTGCCCAGGTGGTTCAGACTAAAGGAGCTACAGATCCTGGATGATTTTACTGCAACGAACAAGATGGTACTGGCCAGCTTGGGAGGAAAGCCGGGGCTTCCCGAAGATTCGAAGGAAGAAGACTGGGGACTCGAGCGGAGGAGAAGCGAGAACCGATTCGGAGTCCCGCGACAACGGGCGGGAAGTCTCCACAGGTGATCAACTTGTCGGGGAGAGCCCGTTGGCAAGCATGCCCTCAAACCACGATACCAGACAACATCACTCTCTCGGTTCCAGTTTTCGTGCTTTCGCAAACGGAATAGATTTAGACATAGAGACGGCGGTGGTATCAGACTGGCAGGGATTTCCCAGCTATTTCTAGAGGCTAGAGCATGGCCGCCCCGAGACAGACCCGGCTTTTTAAGTACGAATTCAAACTCGGGCGCTTCGGGCATCAAGTCCTTTACATGTTCACAAGATGCGAGCTGAAGAGTTCGCGTTTTATCTCAAAACGAGTCACTTGTCATTAGACGACAGATGCGAGATGCAGCATCAGCATTTATTTATTTTCATGATAAGGAGTAACATATTGAATACATTCTTTTGGCGGACGTTGCTAGGGTATGGGGACTATCAGTTCATCTTTGACCGTCAGACTCGCGAGATAAAGAAGTTTGACGACTTGAGGATTAATGGTGGTCTACTAGCCGATGTGCAGGAAAGTCAGGCATTTGCTTTTTTGCACAACTCTGTGTCTGGCAAAGTATGGGCGTATATGAGAGTGATAGGCTTCTCGGATTTCGCCTCTGATCCGTTTCTTGCTCGTGAATTGGCTGTGAGAGCAGCAGAGGGTCTCCCCGAAGCGGAGAGACACATACAGGATAAGGAGGAGATCGGCAGGATGCTGCACGAATGGCGCTGTTTCACGCAATAGGGCTGAGCCAAGCTGTGGTACTGTAGCAAGGGCGCATCTACTGTCCCGAGTCTCTAGGTTCCGTACCTGCCTCGGCCCATACAGTGTATGGATGAGATCTTGTTGTGGAGCGCTTCCAAAGCAGATCAACTGACAGTCGATATCGTTGAATGTAGAGGATACTCGACCTAAACTCTGGAATCTTCTTGCAGGTGGTCTTGATTATTTATTCACCATACATCCCAACGACAGGTTGCAATGATTCCACGTTGTATGCGTGCTGCATGCGTATGTGCACGTGGGGCCATGGTGTCACCGAGGGTCCGAACTCGTCCCCCTGCCTCTCTCACGTTCAAAGCCTGATCTGAGAGAGGCAGACGCCCTTGCCATCACAGTTCTCAACGTCTCAAGGGCGGGGGCAATGCGAGCATAGGGCCTGATCCATGCCACAGTTCCACGTCTGAACGTTGATGGCTAATATCAAAGCGAACAATACGAGATGTCAGCCTCATAGAGTGCATGTAAAATTAAGCTGAATAAATAGACATGAAT
Source organism: Pleurostoma richardsiae (assembly GCA_030052745.1). Lineage (NCBI taxonomy): Eukaryota > Fungi > Ascomycota > Sordariomycetes > Calosphaeriales > Pleurostomataceae > Pleurostoma > Pleurostoma richardsiae. The sequence continues at coordinate 20,138 of JANBVO010000089.1, forward strand.
ATCGTTTGCTGCAGAAAACGAATAGGCACCATGCTAGGTCATGTTGTCCAATCATGTCGTGGGCATGACAGGACACAGGTGCAGGGCGTCCATTGGCTTGAGTAGGTGAGGCTAAGTTTCACCGCTAGCAATGTTCTGTCGCGTGCCAGGCAAACCCCAGCAGTTGATTTTAGTTTCAAGTTGCTTGGGTCTGTTGATATATGCCAATAACAAGCTGCAGCTGATCATTTGCTACCACAATACTGGCGACTCTCGGAGCGGGATGCCAAGTCCGCTACTTTCCCCTTATCTTCATCGGTACCCATGGCAGCTGATGGCAAAACACACGAACGAGATTTGACATGCATAGATAATATCCCGAAACTCTGTACACTCTGCCGCCCGCAAACCTGGCTGCTGAGAGTTCCATGTCTCTCGTAAGTCGGAAAGGTACGTCCCCTCTTCTGAGCGTGGTCTGGACAGGCGGTCAACATATCGTCGCTCATATGGCTACCGTGAGTGAAGAGCCTAGTCGCTTTCTCGTCTGTCTCCCACGGCAATATCGACTGTGCGACACCAAGATCATAGTCTCCATGGTCTCGGATGTCATCTTGGACGCTGTCATGACGAACGATGTCGTCCAATGCAAAACGACGAGACCGACAGCGTTCCATTCCTAGTGAGAGACCCTCAGGAAACTGGATATCATGTCCCGACGGGTTCTAACACGACTCGATCTCTCAGCAAGCTTCCGGACATATCAATCCACGCATACCTCTGCAGACTGGCAGAACATTTGCACCTGTCGCCGGCCCTGGTGCTCTGTCTAGTCTACTACATTGATCGGATGAGAGCCTTGTGCTTGGATTTCTCTATCAATTCGTTGACGGCCCACCGCTTCCTCCTGGCAGCGACAACCGTCGCCTGCAAGTGCCTATCCGAACGTCACTGCAGCATGGCACGGTACGCTGAAGTCGGCGGAGTGAGCGTGGGCGACCCGCGCCGGCTTGAAAATGTGTTTCTTGCAGGTCTCGACTGGAGATTCTTGCCGCATCCTGAAGTCCTCGACAGTTACTACTACGGGCTGGTCGCGCGATCGGAGAGACATGTTTGGGAGGTGCTCTAGATGGAGAGGGAAGGCAATAATGAGCGAACACGTTTCTGCATGTGAATCGCACCAACTATCACGGATCGTTCGAGAGAATCGATGGCATCGAAGAGCCAATAGCATCGAGAACCGAGAAGACACGGTGGCTCTGGACCAAGCACCCGTCGTGCTGGCCGGTGGCGCGGCGGAATCCTGGTGCCAGAAACTCTCCAATGACCCCCCAGTCTAGCCCACAATCATTCTGCTCCCTGAGGATTCCGTAGGCGGTATCACATGGGATAGTCGACTCTCTCACCGAGGGTGGCGGGAGACGGGAGCAGTCGGCGTGGAGCAGGTTCTCTTCTGCATCGTCTTTTGGGGCAGCCACGGTGGCAAGGATGGCAGGGGCAGGACAGGAGGGTGCACCGCAGGAGCAGGACGGAAGAGATTTGCGCTTGTCTTTGCCTACAGAGGGCTCTGCCCACGTGGGTGGTGGAGAAGAAGACGACCGCTCTGTGCCCTGTGTCGTCCCCAGGTTTGCTGCCGGCGGTGCGATGCAGGCTGCAACGGCGATTGTTTTCTGACTGTATGCATCCTCCTCTTCGGCAGGATAATTTCTGGTGAGGAACTCGTTAGCACAGCTGGCCCGAAGTCTCTCTAGTTCGGAAAGCAATGTTGTGTTTCGCGCCTCGAGCTCGTGGACATGCTCTCGCGCCCCCTCCAACTGTCGCTCGAGATGGGCAATGTACGCTTTGATCCTCGCGCGATGGCGGCGCTGGTTATCGCGTATGCGTGCTGCCCTGTGTTCCTTCGGCTTAGAGGACCACCTCTGCAACATTTCAGAGCGCTCCATGGTATGGGAAGGCGAGTAATGTACCAAGGTATTTAGTGTATTGTAGTGTATTTGGCGCTGACAATTGAGGCTGAGATGCTTGTGTCCTCCATAATCTACTTGTTCTGTTACACAGAGGCGCAGAGATTGACTGCTGGTAATGGTGGCGGCGGCGGTAGGCTGGGGACCAATAAGGCTACGCCGATCGATGACACTTCAAGGAGTTGCCATTTTCGGCCAGGGCTCCACCCCATTCGACATAAGGCTTTCTTACCTAAGTTTCTATCCGGTATCTCCATCTTCTTCTAGAGCCGGCTATCGTTCTTCCATACCCCTCTTAGCTGCTTTGATCTCTCTCGTCTCAGGCCGCTTCAGTCCTTTCAAGAGACATACATCGCCGTCACAGCGCTATATCGCGACTAATATGACTCCTGAGTATACATATGATTGCCAGTAACGGTTCATGGAACGATTGAAGGAACGAATGAAGTTGATGCCCTCCCGCACAGTGTAGTAACAATGTTGTAATACACTGGGTGCTCCAAAACTGGCTAGGGCCGGATACAGCTAAAAGTACAGTAGGCCGAACCGGTGACATACTCATTACTTACCGGATAGGGATTAAGATGGGAATAGCTCCTCTGTGTGGCAATGCGCCGGTGCATCGCCCAGCATATCGTTCAATCTGAGGATCTACCTTCTTTGCAGTAGCTACCATGATTTGCTCCTCGTCCACCTGGGATAGCGTCCCGCTGTGGATACCTGCCCGTAGGAAGTATATATAAGTTGGGTACCTGTGAGGCTACGGGATAATTAGAAGTTACACAGGCAGAATCACACTATGTCGCTGCGGTTAACGAGGACGATAACAGACTTTCCCTCCTCCGGGTTGATAAACATGACGCAGGAAGAGACAACCTTCCCCGAGGCTCTCGATCAGGCGGAGGCCGACTCGGAGCCTCCTGATGGGGGCTATGGCTGGGTTATCGTGGGCTCATGCTTCATTTTGAATGCGTTTACATGGGGCTTGACCGCGGTGAGCCGCTTCTATCGCTATTTCTCTCACCATGGCGTCCTTGAAAAAGGCTAATCATCAAGGATCCCAGTCCTTCGGGGTATACCTCTCAAAGTATATATCGTCCGAAGATTTCCCCAGTACCAGACCGCTCGAGTTCGGGTTAATTGGAGGGTTAAACTTTAGCTGTGCTATGCTTCTCGCTCCTCTAGCGACCTATCTTACCCGCAGGTTCGGTCTGCATATCGTTGTGCTCTCCGGCTGTACCCTGCAATGCATTGGCTACATCACCGCCTCGTTCGTCTCCAGAACCTGGCATCTCCAACTGACTCAGGGGGGCGTTGGTAGGCGGGGGAATCGGTCTCGTAATCGTACCCAGTACCGCAGTCCTTTCTCAGTGGTTTTCTAAGCGGCGCACAGTCGCTAACAGCATCAGCTCCGCAGGGTCCGGTGTTGGAGGAGCCGCATTCTCTTGGGGAACAGCCGCAATGATCCGTAACGAGGGATCAGACTGGGCACTCTGCATCACGGGCCTCGTCGCCTTCGTAGCCAGTGCTTTCGCAGCCTTATTGCTCCGAGACTAGGAACCATCACATCAACCCGACCCAGCTGGCCCTAGACGTCAGCCTTCTTCGTGATAGGGCAGTGATCCTGCTCCTTCTATGGGCTTTTGTCAGCATGTTCGGATATATTGCCCTACTCTTTTCACTGTCTGATTTCGCCCTTTCTATTGGGCTGTCTGACAAGCAGGCTACTGATATTGTCGGTTGTCTAAATCTTGGCACAGCTATCGGGAGGCCTATCACTGGCATTGCCGGTGACAGAGTGTCTAGTGTTGTTATGGCGGGCTGTCTCACATTTCTGTGTGGACTTCTATGTTTCATCCTGTGGTTACCGGCCAACTCCTTTGGGTTGACGATATTTTTTTCAATTCTCTGTGGAGCAATTCTCGGAGTATTTTGGATGGTTAGTTGCTCAGACCCCGCCCATGGCCTGTACGACATCCACGGATAGCTAATTTTCAGACTATCGGCCCCTTGTCTGCGGAGGTTGCGGGCCTCAAAAATCTTCAGTCGCTACTTTCTCTTGCCTGGGCCACAATCATCATCCCGACATCGTGTGAGTGATTAACCATTACAACCTCCAAAACACTACAAACCGCTGACCCGTGTCCCAGGCGCCGAGGTGATTACGCTGCAACTGCGGGAGCTATCTACACCGAGAGCGTATCTCTATCCTCAGATATTCGCGGGGATCTCGTATATTGTTTCTAGTGGGTTTATGATAGGGTTATGGAAGGTCTTGCGCCAAAGAACTAACCCTTCTCGCAATATTGGCGCGGAAAGCAGTCTCACTGAGCTCTAAGTAGTGGAGTATGAGCGACGTCCGCACAAGGACTTTAGTAGAACCCTATCGGGTCTTACAGCGACATAACCACGTAAAGGCAGGCCTATAAACGTAATGCCACCGGACTATCACTATCACCGGAAGCCTCCAGCAAGCAGAGGGAGTTAGAATGGATGGAGTACATTGCCGAGCAGAGGCGTCTCGATCCTAATGTTCCCAATATACAATAAGTCGAGGCCGTCATTGGGAGGCTCATCCGCAATAGTTACTGTCATATCCCCGAAGATGCTCGCAAAGAGTGCCTCACCTTCCCTAGTTCTCGATAAGCTCCTTAAAAGACCGATACATGGTTCGTTGCACTTTTGAGGTTGTACGGCATTTTCTCAATCGGTTTAGATACAACATGGCTTGGCCAAAGTTGAAGCAGATATTTATAAGTCGTGGCCAAGGGACAAAACCCGCTATGAGTCCTGGCTGGCCAGGGTGGGCTAGGCATATGGGTAAGCGAGTGAGTCAAAGACAGCCCGCATATGCCCATCATCCGTCACCTGGTCACCTGCCATACTTCGGGAGAGACGCTGCGAGGCGAAGGTCTATGCCAACTTTCCGGGCCAGCCACTTCCCATTACTGGGCAGCTGGACTGATGTAATCTGATAGAATTCCACCTACCACCCAAAGTTGTGTACATGAACATCTTGTTACTTGGTTCCTGACTCCAGATACCCCAGGAAACTTCTCACTCAGGAAGCACTATATTTTGGCAGTTCCTGTTCGGTACCCAAGTTAGACCATATTAATGTGCCTTCCATGCTGACTTACACCTTGACTGAGAATTACGGCCCGTCCCAAGCAATGCGGAGATGCGTCTTGCTGTACAGGAGATAAATTGGCCTCTGGCATGCTGCGCATATGAACAACCTGAAGTGGGACCTCGCAGTCGATCTTTTCGGTGTAGGCACCGTTGATACGTATCCGAAGCAGAATCGAATAGAATCTAGCGACTAATTTGCTGCAAAAAGTCGGCTGCAATCTCTGTACCGAGCTGATGGGGATAGGCATATATGTGACCCATGTACCCTTCTCGCCTCCAACCTCTGAGGTATTCTCTGCTGAGGAAGACACGAAAGAGGTCCTGAATACTCCATTGCTAGAAGCAGAACGTTCAGTCTGTATTGAAATGCTATCGTTGAAGTGGGATAAGGGATCGGATTGGCGTGCCGCCCAGTTCTCGACCTGATCATCCGGGGGCAGCCACGTCCATTTGGGGGTTTGGTACTTTGATTCGCCAACCTTTAGCACGTCGTTGTGCAGCCGTAAGAGACCGTCGTCGGTCAGTAACGCCTGTTTGGGGACACAAGAGAGACTCTTGGCGGAGTAGTACGTCTTTGCACGAAGCACGGATGAAACAGTGAAAGAAAGATTGTGCAAAGGATAGAGTGAAGGGGAAGCAGCGTCAAAAAATATGCGAAGGACGAGGTTTGTGGTGACGTTGACGCTCTCAGAACTGTAAATAAGTGCATTCGGTTCTTCAATAACCACTGTTAGAGTTCCAAGACGACGACCAAACAGATATTTCCGTAGCCGCCGTTGAACTCTTGTGATGAATTCTCCGGGGAAGCTCAAGATATGAGTTGGCGGTTGCACTTCCGTGTGTGGCAGGAAATCAATCTCCTTTTCTGCTACAGTGGTGACTGAATTGCCGACTCCTAATCCATCAGATTTTCGGAAAGTGATAATGGTCCGCAAGAAGTACGTTATGGTAACTTCCGGCCTCGGGACAAGGTCAAATTTATCGAAGTAGGAATTCTGGCGATTGAATGATGGGGGAAGGCATTGACAGAGCATCGGCAGCTCCTCGTTACTGCATGTTTCTGGCATAATGAACCGAAAAGGGAAGCTATAGATGCGCCGAGGACCTAAAGCTTCAATGTCATGGACTGGATATCCAACATCTAAGAACTGCCTTTGGTCACTGGACTATGCCGTGCATAGGGGTATGGGTAAACCAACAGATACTTCGATGATATTTCATAGCTTAAATCTTTATAGTCTAGCGCAGTGACTATGAAGTATATAGATGCAGGTGCAGCAGTTCAATTGACACGATACTGAAGAGATCTAACGGCGACGGGGATTCGCGGCGACAATTCTGTATCGAGGGGGGGTACGCGAATGGGGTTGGGGGGGTAAGAGTAAACCCACTCCTCTTTCTCTCGGTTTGTATGTCTTAGACCCCTACCATTTAGAGAGTGAAAGGGCATCCCGCCCGCCCCAGTACTAGGAGGGACCATATGCCATGGGTGTAACCCCATAACTAGGGAACTTTGGAGAGCATGGGTATTCAAACCTCACGAGCTTTCCTAACATTTATTTGACTACTATCGCCATCGAGCTCACCAGAAGCAATTTCATCTTCAAAGTTTCCAACAGAGACAATATCGGCAGCTCAATAGCCCTGGACCTACAGTCTTATGCTTTCTAGGGAAGAAACTGTCAGCATTCCCGTCTGCAGAAGTTTCAGGAGCCGAGGTTCTGCCCTCGAGAATTCACTGTGCATAATGCAAGCCACGGATCCTGCGCACCCAGACGACAACGCCAAAACCCGAAAAAAGAAATCAACCCGAAAGGCAGGGTCTATGGGGGATGACTATTCGAAATGGTCCTCAGCTATACAGTACCTATTGGACGGTCGCGGATGAGCTAAGTTGGAGGTGTGGTGGTTGATCCTGTTTCTAGGGGCCATATGATTGGCCGGATCCAGTCCAGGTTGTTACTGACGGTGTCACCGCGCGACGAAGGAGGTTAGCCATGAGGATGCTTATGCGAGGAAACAGACCCCGAGACTGGACCTTGATCCGGGGAAATGACAGCACCGCAGGATTTCATGTGGATCGCCCACACTGACACCACAACATACCTACTGTGCTCGACAAGATGTTGCTAAGGGATGCCTTCAAAAAAAAAAAAAAAAAAAAAAGGCTGTGGCCCTTTTGGTACCGATTGTCCTCTGGAACTGCATACTAACATCCCTAGGCATCGCCGGCGGCTAGACCGCCCTTTCTCGGCCAACTTTGCCGGTCCAGCACAACAAATTGTTATCGAACTTCAGGCTCGTTGGGAGGAGGGGATCATCTTCGGACAGAACAGTCAATGCCTTGTCCCCGTCGAAGTCATTCTGTCCTGATGCGCGAAGCGAACTGAACGTGAGCGCCGGAGATTCTTGGCGACATATACGGAATGTCATACATCTTATTGGCAGCGGTCGTGTCAATAATATGCAACAGGGAGGGCCTCGAAATGTGTAGAACCTGACATCGCACGTCCGGTTGCTACAGGTATGCGGGCGTCCAATCAGCGTCGTCAAGTGACAGGCTCCTTGCGGAGCTTCATGATTCGCTCCCATTCCACAACTAATTGTCGTTGCAGGCTCTGCTTGGTTGGCCAATCGGATGTCTGAGGTGACAAGGTCTTGTTTGTAGCTACGATAACTATGACGGCCAATGGCAACAGAGCACTGACAACTACCTCTATACTGTAGCCCACCCAATCCCGACACTAGTTTTCGTATGGGGCTGGAACCTTAACTCATTATCCATTATCGACCAGATGGCGATGTACAGCAAGCCGATGACACCGCCTGAGGCGCTACCGGGCGAGGCGGAGTGGCACGCAGCGATACGTAAACACCGTTCAGATTCGGTGGCAAAAGCGGCGGCGACGGCGGGCATTCACCACTCCACGAAGTCAAGGGAGGGTCGGGTGGAAATACTGGCGGTCCAATAGTCTCAATCTCGCCGCAAGCATGGTGTTGATGCGGCCCCATAGATGTCCTCATCAAGAACACCAACAGCGACCTCAATGTCTATATCGACACCTTGCCAGACGGCTCTAAGCGGATCAAAGATACTGAGGCTAGTCATCAGCAAAAGTCGGCATGTTGCGCCTCCCCTGTGATCCAGGATAGCGTTTGCTCCCCCCCAAAGAAAGCGGGAGATTACTGTGCCCCAAGGAGTGACGACAGCGGACGCTGCAAGACATCCAATAAGACTGGGATCGGCCTCGGTCTCTCAAATCTGGCCGCTGAGCTTGGAGACATTGACTTGAACGACTGGGTCGGTAAGTGCTGCTAAGTGCCTTTGTGGCCTTGTCCAATTAGCTGACTGTTATCCTACAGGGTCGTACAGGATCTTCGCAGTCAAGCCCTAAGGCATAAGGTGGATGGCGTATCACGCGGTTGTGGCAGAGACCTCATAAGTGCATGGACTCGTAGTCAAGTTTGTACATATTGTTTGCATATTCGATATTTATGCGGTACGAGAGACACAAGACGGGATACGCGGTCAGATTGTCAGAAGCGGCGATGTGATGAAGAAGTGAAGGTCGGGCCCAAGGTCTCTGCAAATAATGCAGTCTGGAGGTTTCTCAGCAGCTCCACCCCGTGGTACTACTGTAAAGCATCAATATGAAAATACTTCCCAGCTTTTCATGGGCAGCGGAGATGTCGTAGGAGAAGCAACAATATACCGTGGGGAAGATCTCATCAGATATGAAGAATGTCAGGCTGTTGGTGCCTATATTATATCAAGTCGAACCCTATACCATGAACTCCAGCATACAATGCCTTCAGAATTTCCGTCATAATATCCCGTTCGAGGACAAGCCCAACCTAGCGGCTTCCCGCTCCTGCTCCTCCTATTTGAGCCGCTGTTCCTCACGTTCGCTGAAGCGGTCTCCAAAGAGATCAACGTAAGGGCGCATCACAATGGTGTACTTGACCAGTTCCTCCATGCAGTCTACAAGACGATCACGGTTTGGGCTGGGCACCATACGACTCCCTTCGGATTCTGAAGTGAATTGCGTGTACGCCCAGGGAACAGAGCTCTGATTAGGGATAGTGAACATGCGCATCCAGCGACCCAAGATGCGCAGTGAATTCACCGCGTTGAAGGACTGAGACCCGCCGGAAACCTCGGCGATTGCTAACGTCCGGCCTTGAGTCGGGCGGATCGCACCAGACGAGAGTGGGATCCAATCGATCTGCTGCTTAAAGATGCCAGTCTAACTCGGTGGGTTAACTGCCTATTGTCGCGGATACCATAGAGCAGAGGAAGCTCTGGTTTCAGAGTCATCCTTAGACTCGACCGTCACTCTGGGATAGAAGCTCACCAGATTCCCGTGTTGTTCTGGGGTAACCCACACGTGGCCATCGCTCCACTTGCTCAGCTCACGCAGCTCCTGCACCTTAGGGTGAGAGTGCTGTTCATCGTCCTTTTGGGGGAGCCCGGCGGGATTGTAGACCCGAACGTCGCAGCCGAGACGAAAGAGGATCCGGGAGGCTTCATAGGCCAGTAAACGCGAGTAAGACCTATGACGGCAAAGGCGCATCAGTCTCGAACTATGCGTCACACTTAACTACTCAAGGCCACCTCGATTCTCTGAGGCGATCTGCCAACTTAAGGCAGGAATGGTAGGAAGAACCACGAAAATGGAGCGTATCAACGTTGGCGAGAAACCCCCAAGGTGCTACTTGAGTAGATGGTGTGCCGGGGTCCTTACCGATTCCTCAAACTCCCGTAGAGGACGAGAATGCGCAGTCTGTCCTGTTTCCTGTCGAGAATTTCCGACTTGACCATCTTCAGTGCCGTGCTTAGCTCCAGTTGCTCCACCCAGTCGTCGGTGGGACTGTGATCAGGTAGCAAAAACGGACGATAGCATTCACGGATGGCTGGCTCATCTTCATCTTCAGCAATAGCAGAAGTGCGGCTGGCATACGCGGGGTCTACTGCTAACCCTGCCGACGCGCGTGCAGCATGGAGATTATTCAAGTCGCCGCGGCCGTTCATGATGGTGCGAATACGGGAGATGCCGTAACTGTTAGCTGGGCGAATATGTCGACTTTGGTTCCAGCTTCTAGACCAAGGAACAGACGGGGCCTTGCAACAGAAAAGTGGAACTGGTAGGTCGTGGAGTGAGACTCGGAGGGCGAGTTGGCTGGTTGATTTCAAAGAAAGGCCAGCTGACGGCCGCTGCATCCCCTGCATGATGCAGTACCGCTCTTTAGGGGAGCACTGCGGGCCAATTCAGCGGACTAGAGGCGGCTTTTGTAGTTTATTTCAATAATAGCCACGGCGGTTCCATTGGCTTCCGGTGTCGGGAGTAGAGTTTTTAGCGCATGACTTATTCGATTAGCATCCCGGCTACCTGACTGTACCTAATATGCCAAGCATACATATTTAAATACATTACCATCTCAGTCAAGGCTTAGGTAGCTCCCGAACTTGATCCATCACCGTCGGCGCAGAGCAGTGCCAGTCGGCAGAGTTGGATCTATTAAACCCCTAGGACAACCGAACTGATAAATTCAGAGTTCTCATGTAATATATGGTCGGCAAGTGCGAAAGATGATTGCAACATCTATTTGAGCATCTTGACAACTCGTCTTCGCCCTCTACTTTGCTACCCAGAAGGTCGCATCATATTCGTTCATTAACTTCACAAACTCGCCTCCCGCGGTAGCCCAACCATTAATTCCCTCGAACAAGATTAGGCTGTGTATGTCGCTATCGCCGCGATCGTCTGCGTAATCGCTGAACCATGCGGCTGCTCGAGCGCCGCGGCCTCTTGAAGAGGCTGTCTTGTTGAGCAGTCTGCCGTTATAATCCAAGACTCTGTAACTTACAGCAATACCAGATAACCTTGCTGATCCCAGCAGCTTTGAACATGCTGTACAAGGTAGGAATTGTAGGGTGTAAACTCTGCGCAGGTAGATTGATAGATCCATGGATCGTGCCGCCCTGAAAACAAGCGGATGTTGATTAGATCTTGTGTTGTGCAGTACTTTTAAGTGTGCGTCTGAGATGTAAACAGAAACTTGTTTATTCACATACCTGGTAGTCGGTCCGACGCAAATCGACAAGTATAAAATCCTTCCCGGCAACGCTCTCGCTGCCCTTAATCATCTTGAGCAGTTTCTCACGGGTTATAGCTGCTGGCTGTGAGTTTCTCGGCGCCGGGTACGCGGCATACCAGGGAGCTAGTGCCTCAGGCGCCGTTGACGTCTGCTGTGAGGAAGCCATTTCCTTCGGGATGTGGGCTAGACAGAATTGCCTGGATTGATGCGAAATGACAAGATCACGCAGACTGAAGAATGTCCCTGTCACTGCCTGGCAGTGCATCATGAGCAGTGAGGATTCGGGGCCTTCGCTCTTTAAGTGGTCCGCATTCTGTAGGAAAGTCTCCTAGGTATTCTTCATGGAATGACGTTACCAATCCGGGCCACCTGCATTTTCTAGCGTGGTCCCATACCCAGCGGCTTTCCCAAGAGGAGTAAGGTATGTGAGGCACACGAGGCGGGAAAGTGTGAATGTGACTTGGTGTGGGAGTCTGTCATGTCCCGACTATGATTGGCCAGCTGAGGGGGCTTGTAAGAAACTTTCTTGCAACCCCTACTTAGTCGCACTTCGATGTTAGTACGTACCTCGACTACTTGATTGTAAGATCTGAGAAGACACTGCAGCTCTTTCTTCCGAGAAGCCCATAAATAAGCGCTTACCCACCAGCAACTAGAAACCAACGCAGAATAATAGCGATATAACTACATTAGCATCCACATACACACGTCCAACACCACCGAGGACGATTTGACGATATGGCAGAAGAACCGAAAGTCGACAACAGGCCCTTCATCACACCTGAACTAGACAATGGCCAGTCAGTGCGGGCAGAAGCTATGTCCAGTCACGCTGTGGATTTGGAGACGCAGGATGTGGGAGCAAATAAATCACAGCCAGAGAAGGTGTCAGCGTTCAAGGCACTTGGCTTCCTTGACCGCTTCCTCGCCGTCTGGATTCTTCTCGCCATGGTGGTCGGCGTCCTTTTAGGCAATTTTGTTCCAGAGACCGGCCCAGCTTTGCAAAAGGGAAAGTTTGTTAGCGTGTCGGTGCCTATTGGTAAGTAGGCCTGCTACCTCGACCCTTACTTGCTCTTGCTCACCAAGGTGCTTTTCCCACGACGTAGCTGTCGGCTTGCTCGTCATGATGTACCCGATATTGTGTAAGGTCCGTTACGAGTCCTTGCACGAGCTCCTTTCACACCGCTCGATGTGGAAACAGATCCTCTTCAGCATCTTTGTCAACTGGGTCGTCGCCCCTTTCCTCATGGTACGTGTCCCGGGCACCTCTCGATTGACTACTAAACATATCTGCTAACAAGAGAACTGTTAGCTCGGCCTGGCATGGGCTTTCCTCCCGGACAAAAGCGAACTGCGTATCGGTCTCATTCTTGTAGGCCTTGGACGATGCATCGCCATGGTAGGTTCACCTCTCGAGCCTCTCGAGCCACTCAGTCTCGCTAGTAAGCCATATCTAACCTAAACGCCACTCTAGGTCCTCATTTGGAACGGCCTTGCCGGTGGGGACAACGAATACTGTGCAATACTAGTCGCTATCAACTCCGTTCTACAGATGGTCCTCTTCGCACCACTTGCCATCTTCTTTATCCGCATCATTGGTCACGAGACTGGGACGCGAGACGTATCTTATGCCGTGGTCGCAACTAGCGTTGCTGTGTTCCTGGGCATACCGCTAGGCGCCGCCATCATCACACGGTTTACATTGCGCGCAATCGCTGGACCTGCCTGGTATGAGCGGATATTTCTCCGATTTGCAGCACCATGGTCTCTAATCGGTCTACTTTACACTATTCTCGTGTTGTTTGCGTCACAGGGTCGCCAGGTTGTCCACCAAATCGTGTCGGTTGTCCGCGTTGCTGCGCCGCTTATTGTTTACTTCGCCGCCATGTTCTTCCTCACCCTCTGGATTGCTTATCGGCTAGGTTTCCAGTACAGGCTTGCTACTACGCAGAGTTTCACTGCCGCTAGCAACAATTTCGAACTAGCTATCGCCGTGGCTGTTGCCACCTTCGGTCCTGAGAGTGACCAAGCCCTTGCATCGACTGTGGGACCGCTTATCGAGGTCCCAGTATTACTTGGGCTGGTGTATGTTGTCCGATGGATTGGAAAGAGATATTCATGGGAATGATCACCATGTGCCGCCGACCGGCCCTTCTTTGACAGCTGAAACTTGGTCTCCTTCTAGACAGGCGCGATAGATACGGAACGGAAATCGGGACGATAGAGATGGAGCCGCATGTATAGTATCAGGACCCATAGGGGGTCTCTAGTTCGTTTGACTACAACATACGTATTGCTGTAATAATCCGAACAGATGCCACAACCCCACGCTTGTGAAATTCTGAGTCCCTTCGCAACAACAAAAAAGTATGATGCTCAGGGGAGAGTTGCAGCATATGGTGACCAAGTAGCCCGTCCTAATATACAACAAGACGGGGAGAGGATCATGACGTCTCGTCCATCACTTGGAACAACTTAGTGTTCCTCACACGACAGTCGCCAGTTCCAACGCAACCCAGGGCAGCCCGAACCTGCGCCGAATCGTCGTAGCCTTGAACTTCGGCAATAATGCTTGCCGCCGTCTCGCATGATGTCTCTAGTGTCTGCGCGGAGTTCAGGTCCGGGACAGGCGACTCCGGCGGACAGTAGCAGTCCGAAACATGGGGAAGTATATCCCGAGGATGATCCTGATCTGGTATGCCGCTACATATATACGATATGCGAACACAATCTCGTCGATTGCCGTTGGGGAGTTCGTTCACTTCCGGATCAGGCTGGCTCTGTGTCTCACTTGTGAAGTAGTTGGCTATTGAGTTCGCATCGTCGTCGCCGGAAGCACCTCTCTCAAAGCGCGAGCACTCGCCTGTGAAGTGGGATTGGCCAGACAAAGATGGCGGCGGGGATAGCGGAGGTGCTTCGACCGTTCTGTACTTTAGCGTTTGCTTCTCCTGGACCTGGTCTATTACCTTGTCCGGAGCTGCGCCGTACAAGTTAGGTGCGGCCTCGTCTGCCTTGAATACTCTGCTGTATGCGCCCAGCTGGCTTGCAGAGTGATTTTGAGACTCGCCGGCGCCAACGGAGCCAGATGCCAAAAGATACGCATTCACCTCATCCCGTGGAACGCCGTGGCGAGCAAGTAACTCACGGAGACGTTCATTCTCTAGGGCGATGGCTCTTGCCGCCTGCTGCATTTCTAAGGTGGCCTCGAAGCCCCGTCGCTCGTATTCCTGCAACCGCCTCCGAAGGTCCTCAACGAACTCGCGGTGGCGGGCGCGCGAGCGCCGCTGATTATCACGGTTCTGAATCGAGGACGCCGACGTCTTGTGCTAGCCATGGTGAACATGTGAGAAAATTGATGCGTCATCAGCTCGAACGCGGAGATTACAAACATACCTTCCTTGGCATTATTAAGGCTCTACGTATGTTGTCTCACTGAACAGGATTTGCATTCCTCGTGTGTGTGGCATAAGTCTGCGGCCTTATGAATCCGGGGAGCCTGAGCTTTAACTATGTCACGTGGCGGTTAAACCACGTGAAAGCGGACCCAGCATACGGAGGCTGAAGACACTTTCAATCGACCACTCTTCACTACTGGCAGCTGCAGGATAAGGGTTAGGGCCCTGTAGCTCTGGGTCAAAAAAAAGAGTTCTCAGCTGCCTGACACTTGCTAGCAGCTGAGAACCAGCTGATTGCCAGCTGGGAGATTTTTGTGTGAAGCCTAGGACTTAGTCTGAGGCTGAGACTCCATAATGAAGACTCATAATGAAGAGTCTTAATGAAGACTCTGGCAGCTGAGAGACGCTCGCCGGCAGCTGTGTACAGCCAGAAAAGTGGGACTCTATCTGGTTTGGTGGTCACTTTGCAAAGTTGAAACCCATCGTGCCAAAGCAATGCTGAGCGCATCATCTGAGCCAATCATACCTCGGGGGTGACATACACTTAGATCACCCAAAACTACGATGCATGAGCATTCCGACAGTGCTGCAGATGCCTAGCTAGTAAAAGAGTGGTCTAGCCAATAATCCCCGGGAATGGTCAAAATTTGACTTTTTTGATTTGTGAAGGCGCCAGGAGTGGGGCAAAGGTTTGGATCTTGCGTGTGACATGGAACACGTGAGGCTGACAAAAGCGGGCTCCTAGCATGATCATGCAGGAGGTTCTAGGCCAATCATATGTTCAGAGTGACAGGTTCTCAAACCAGCATGAGCCTGCCTGCTTGCCCTGATCATTGCCCTGCAACCCGTCTGTCTCACTCTGTGGCAAGATTGGCCGCCCAATGAACGTCGAGAGGTGGCAGATCAACCTGTAACCTGGCACCGACGCACGAGCGAGGCAGCTGCCTTGGGGTTGCGATTCTGTGGCGTGACAACCCGCAGGGGCGTTCACGCCCCTAGCAATTTCCAAGCCAAGATGATGCAGAGAAGTAAGAGGCCGAGTGACTCACTCGCTCCTCTGTCGCTAACCTTTGTACAGTACACTAATGAGAGAGGCCACAGCCTCAACTGACAGCCACTCGCTGGCGGCTAATAGGTTCACGGGGCCCCGTGCCTCCAATCACTCACGGGCCCCGTGGAAATTATGTAAGCACTGCAATTCGCCGAAAGTAGCCGCTCATGTCTACCAAGCCAAACTTACAGTGCCCATGGCCGCTGGAAGGCTTCAAATGCATCACTGATAAGCACTTAAAATCGATTACCTACTTAGAACGGCTTAGTCGTTACCGTATAACGAGGTAATTTCATCGCAGCTAATCTCTTTCATATTATTCTGGCTGAACTACAATACAAGACTTTTCTAGTGTCTTTTCTGCGTATAAAGACTCCTGTTCCCTGATATCCCTCTCTACTGCATTCCATATCCCCTCCATACCGCGCTGTCCGGCGTCGAACGGCTCAACCCTCCTCTCTTCAGCTACTAACAAGTCGATGCGATCATCTTCTGACTTGCTCCAGTCCAAATAGGCCATCATCTCTTCTTTGGTCCAGTCTCTTGAGCCCGTGGAAGTTGTGCAATGCCGCGTCATCTGCTTATAGTCAAGGCACCATTCGTAACTAGCTCTATCGTACCTAAGAGGTAGCGACATTTTCCTTCGGTACTCTTGGTTAGTCAGAATAGTTCCACGTGGCTGGGCCTTATACCAAGTGTCCCTCGCCTTGACATATCTCTGGTATATTGCCCGTGGGTCACTATATCTCAGAGGCGAAGCGATGGCTGGAATTGGGCTTGGAGAAGGCGACGAAGCCTGTACAGGTGACGGCGCGGAGGTTTCGGTAAGATGCGGTCCTGCTGGCCCCTGCGAAACCTCCGGAACTGGCAAGATCTCTTGTGGGTTGTCTGGCGCCAGAACTGGTTCCGACAGCAAATTCGAATACCTTAGAGGGCATGCCTTTGAGGTCCTTGTATGACCTGTTGCGCGGCAGGCACTACACTGGGGTGCTGCCCTCTGTAGTTTAACCGGCTCGACGGCCTCAAACCCGCTAGGTTCCCGTTGCGTACTAGATCGCGGTATGTTTGAGTGGGCAGTAACCGTATCTATACGCTGATGCGGCTCTAGAAGCAAAACAGGCGATCCGGCACGATTTAGGTGCCAGTGCATATGGAAGTGTTCGAGTAGGAGAACCTGCTCCTGGTCTAACAATGTCTTTAGCGTATGAGAACAGGGTAGGCCTTGGGTTCGGGAAAAGGAGCCCGTACAGCTTGGTGAGTGTGGTGGGTCTGTCCTTGCCAGGAGTCGTCGCTGTTCCTCAACCATCCGTAAGGCTTCGTGGGACACCCATCCACGCACAGTACTATACAGCGGGCCGGACGGCTTCGGGCGGCGGCTGTGAGTTTGGGCCTTTGGTCTAGCGTTCGTCTTCGAGCGCCCTGGGTAGGTCAGCTAACTAGAGGCTCCTGGCTGTGTTATTTGCCCACAAGAGTCATCGTGATCTCGTGGCTCGTCCGTAGCTTGCGCCTCTCCCCCACCGAACGTCACCGCCTTTGTGTATTTCTGCCTTGCTGTTGCAACGCTGCCAAGGGAAAGTCCCATGATTGTCTTGAGCTGTCGAGGTAGTCCGACCGATGGCGAGATGGTCGGCGGTCGACGTTGCGGAGGCTGCAGCGGGAAGCAACTCTCCCCGACCTTGAAGATCGATCGTGTCTGGAGAACCGGGTGTCGTGCAGCATGAACAGAAGAGAAGGTGCTCGTGACAGCGAGTCTCGAGCTACTGGCTGAACTGCTGAAGGATTTGCTAGTCTTTGTTGTGTGTACAGGAATGTTTAGGGGAGAAAGATGGCACCGCGTAGGAGTGTGCGGAGCCTTCCGGGTGCTCGGAGACGGCGATCAGTCGAGCCAGCGGGCCAGCGAGCAATGAGCGAAGCGCATGCCTCTGTATCATATTTAGAGGCGGTAGCGCTGCGCTCTCGCACCCGACCAGCTGTCGGAAGCCAGTACATGCGGATGCCGAAATGCCAGCTAGAATTAAGGGAAGTGTCCTCACGTCGCCGACTCCTCGCTTACGGACTGGGGCCAGATCATTGACAGAGACACCCCGGACACGGCGAGCGCTTGAGCTTCAGGGGGCTGGGGGGGAGTGATTTACTAACCCCCTGAGATACGGCGTAAAGGCTCCACGGCATGTGGCGTCGGCTGTTCGGGACAGGCCACTTTGGGTTGGGGTCACTCTTGAGCCGTGGTTCCCAGACAATTTGTCCCGGCGTGTAGTAATAGATAATCGTGTGTGTTGGCAGGTACACGCTGAATACATTCTTCTCCGTCTACTGATTTGAGCCAAATGGCGACCGAGAAACTGAGCAGCTGTGCCTACTCTCTCGAGTTGATCAAGTCAGACAACATGCTGATGCTGTGGACATGCGAACAGTGCCGCTAGGGGCCAGGATGGTGGATCTTTCAGTGCCGGTACTGCTGTCGACGTCTTTGTCGTACCTGCAGCATGGAGGACCCTCCATTGGGCCAAGCAAGGAGCTCTTCCGTGGCCGCTGCGGGAGAGGAGATGGTGCACACAACTACCTGCATGTCGGGGAAGTCCCCAGCTCGGTGTCTGACTTCGCATTGTTGTTACTGGACTTTAGACTGCGTAAGGCTTGCTGGATGACGCTGTGGATGGTCTTGCTTTTCAGGAACCATACCCAATGAGAACCGCGATCGGAACACTATCGTGTTGCATGCTCTCCTGGTAAACCGGGGAAGGACAGTTGCGATTCACGGCCCCAACCTCGCGCGCATGGGCCGCGTGTTGACAATGTCTCCTGAGGGGGAGATCCTCGCTAGCTCAAGAGGACCTTGTGGCTGGAATCACGGCTTCCCATTTAAGGCTTCCATGGCCCGCTCCCATAGTCTGCAAATGGTTCGCACTTCGTCGCCTCTCGAGGCTCTCTGTTACCATGTGTGACTGGAACTTGGTATGCATTGCCTTCCCAGTAACGTTCTTCCTAACAGCGTTAGATTGAATTCTCTTGCGGCCACGCCCAACACATCGCAGGAAAGTGGTGCCTGGAGTACCCGAGATCCCAGCGAAGATGCCGGGTTCATGTCACACATTATGAGTACAGGTCAGTATAGGCATAATGGAAGCAACGCACCCTACTAAGAGCAGCAGGGACAACAAGATCTGCTCCAACTGCCGACCGCCGACATATCCCTCATGGTACTCACCGTACATGCAACGATATGCTGACAAGGTGGGCAAGGTCACCGTAGAATAGAGCTCTGAAACGTCTTCAGGGTGGCATGTCAGAGGATGGAAAGCAGCCAGCCACAAATTAACTGTCTCTACTTGATTACGCCAAGTGATGTGTGCATAGACTGTATATAGAACGTCGAGACAGCTGGTCCACGAAGGACGATGTCCTGGACTGGAGCATGAAGCGCGTGGGAGGAGCTGCTACGCCATAGTGTCTTGCTATGGAGTAGGCGGATGAATTGAGTAAAGGCTTGTAATCTAACTGCGACACTTGTCTTCTAGCATCACCAGGGCCGGTTCAGGACCCCGGGTCTAATTCGACCTGTGTAAAGAACGTGCCTTGTCCCATCATGAGTCCTGCAAGGCCTCCATACATCTTGACGGCATCCCGCCTATGAGCGACTTCCGCTGGCTTGACATTGGCCCCCGCAGTTCAACATGGGAATAGAAGCCACGGTCCACAGAGACTGCGAGGAGATCCTCCGACACGGGGGACGCCTGGAACGTACCGTGGATTGTTCGCTGTCTTGCATCAGATGGAGCGGAGGGGGTCTCGTTGCTTCTTCCATGTCATTCTTGATTAGAACCTGATATGCAACGGATGTGGACGCCAGTTGTGCGCACCGTTTCCCTTACGGCGGTCCGTTTCTTCGTCCGTTCGTTCCGAGTCGGTCGAGGTCAGCCCCACATATTAGCCCCCGAC